>PVJO010029714.1:0-16467 GCA_004026905.1 Hystrix cristata
GTGACCCGACACAGGGTCCCTGTCACGGACCTGTGCTCTGGGGGACAAGGGAGGGCCCGAGTCATCTCCTGCTGCGCAGGGCTGTCCAGAGCCCTGGAGTCCTGCCTCCTGCCCCGGCCGACTCTGTCCAGGGGGAGCCAGGACCCACCGGAACCGGGGCGGAGGGTGCGGGCAGACAGAGGAAACTGAGGCTGGATCACAGGAGGGAGGAGGCAGGACCCGAAGGTGTTAGCCTGAGAGAGGAGAGAGACGAGAGGACTTTGGGAAGACGTGATGGCTGTCTTCAAGTACAGGAGGGTGGCCGTGTGGGAGACAGGTCTGAGCTCTTTCTGGTACCGGGAAGCAGACCTGCTATGGGTCAGCAGAAGATACAGGCGAACCACATAGTAGAAGAAAAAAACCTGAATGATCAGACTTGTCCAAAATTGAGAGAGAACCAGCCGCCATACCCTGTGGAGAATGACATAGAGATGAGCTGATGATTTAAGAAGACACTTCAGACTGGGTTGGTCTTTGAACTTTAAAGTTCCTTTTCAGCTCTTAGAATCTGCCTTTAGAAACTTTCTGGGAAGCCATTATTTGTGCCAAACTTTGTGGAATTGGTAAGCAGAAGTTGGTGCTAAGTCAAAGTTTTCTCCTTCAGGGTGGCAGATGGGTGTCAAAACCATAATCGTACTTTGGTAAACATGAACCTGGGGACTTTTATCATTGGCTGCTTTTTGCATATAATCTGAATCCTTGTTATCTCTAAGCCACTTAGGCAATAGCTCCAAAACCAACTACACTCACTTAAGTCTTAGTATTGTGAAATTCGGGAAAAGTAGTCCATAAATCAATACTCAGTTATCTGGACACACATCTGTTATCCTAAAAAGTTCTTCTTGTTCACTTGTACCTTTTGGTAGAAGTACCTTATGTTATATGCTGTGAACACGTTGTAGCCCAGCCACAGTGTTGGGGATGTTCATTGACATTAGTTCAGATATTTACATGAAACCTTTTTCCTAAGGACAAGTGATATTTTCTCTAATGTCTAAGAAAAAATTGGACTTGAAAATCTCAGTTGTGTTTAGGTCTAGAGGTATAATTCAGTGGTAGAGCAGGCCCTGGTTTTGGTCCCAGAATCTGGAAGATGTGATCATACTTAAGTGTGTGAACCATAGGATAAAGGACAGTGTGAGCTTTGGGCCCAGATATACCTTGGCTCATACTCAGCTTGCCAGGGCTCCTGTGTGTGTACACAATAGTTTCTGCCATCCTCTCTGTGCTCATTCTCTGTGCTAGGCACCAAGGCGATGGCCATGAAGAAGGTACATAAGTTCCAGCCTTGATGCTGTTTAGGGTTTAGCGGGGTAAATTGATCTCTGGAAACTTCAGTTTCCTTTTCTTATAAAAACAACATAGTAATATCCATTTCATGAGATTCTTATGAGAGTTTTATTAAGATAATGTGCTAAGCAGGTAAGAACTAATGACAAAATGCAAGCCATTAGCGGTAGACACTCTATTGCCCCTGGTGGGGGATGTTAGAACACCCAAGTCATTGGATGAGTATTCTGTTTTGGTGAAGTCCAGCTGTTAAAAAATGTTCGTGATAATTGTAGTTAAAATGTATTAAGCGCTGAGTATGAGTTAGACATGACTCTGAATGTATTCCATGTTTTAACTCAATCCCATGAAGGATTTTTTTTTTTAATTAACAGTTTTTCCAGCTGGGAAATGAAGGCTCTTAGTTCCTACAGAGGAGACTCTCAGTGTTGTATAAGGTGGAGGTGGAATTTGGATCCTGGCCATATATAGAGGTGGTACAGTTAACAAGACAATGTGATGTTAAGTGATACCCTGTTTGCTATTTTTTTGGTCAGTAATACGTATTTTAATACATAAGGCAGTGACTCTACTGATTCACATAGATAGTGGCTGTCATCTCCTGTAGTCCAAATAAGCTATTTGTCATCACTCTGTAGGGGTGCAGGGACACAGAAAAAACACAGGACAAACCTGATGACTAACATTGTAAAATCATCACATGCTTATCTGTGGCTGACCATTGTAAGATCACCACACGCTTAACTGTGTACCATGTGCTGGAGAAAATGTACCCTACTGTATCCTTATGAAAGCATTACATTTACTTATGCTGACCTTGCCCCTTCCCAAAACAAAGGCTAAGACCCTAATTGGCTTAGACCACCAATCAGTGAAGCAGTTATTTTTAGAAACCAGCTTACCCCTGTAAATATGAAGTAAACCCCAAACTGGCGGGGCATTCTGAGCGAGATGCCCCCCCCCCATCTTGAAGCACCACTGTGCTGCTAAGATAGATTCTCTTCTGGTCTCTCTATATTTGCCACACTCTAAATAAACTTTTACTTTGCACTATATCAGTCTTGACTCCTCCATTTTCTGCTATGACTCCTACTTCTTTATTCTTCACTGGAGTGAGGACAAGGACTGGAAGAGAGGTGGAGGGTCACTCAGAGAGCCACCACCGGACCCAGCAGCTTTAACATTCTCAGTCTAACAGGAACACAGTTGAGCAAGCAGAACACAGTATTTCCATCCCTCCATCATAAGATCTCATCTCAGGTGAACTTACCATATTCATCTGAGAGCTGAGGCTTTGGGGAGCATTTTACAAATGATGTTAGCTGATGAACATCAGATGTGATTGGCAACTGGGGAAAATATTGCTTTAACAATCTGGGCTGATTACATCGTTACACAGAGCAGAAGCTGGTACATTTGGATTTCTTGTTAATTCCTTATTTCATAAAATTTGAATATGGAACTGGAAACTGGGCGGAAACTTTATCAGCAACCTAGATTGAATTCCACGTTCAGTGGATAAGGAATGTGAGTCCATTCAATGGTTTTTCTATTCACTTAGCTTTACTCTTATCAGATAAATAGACACAGAAGACACAGAAATGAAACCATAGATTTATAAGACTTTCCTTGAAGTAAATCTGGAAATTTCACCAAGATTCTGACATATACCAACTACTATGCAGATAACTATTACTAACATGGTTTGTATTCATACTTTAAAAAATTAGGCAGAAGATTATTTTTCTTGCGATATTTAAAATTTTAAGCTGTATATACTAGGTATTCACATTTCGTAGTGGTGTTTAAAGTTTTGCCTGCTGATGTTTGACTGATGCACGGACATACTCTGTCACTTGTTAGTGTCACTCTGTCACTTATTGCCCCTTCCCATATAGAACAGGAGCTGGCTGACCTGGTGGTGTGGGTGACGGGGGCCTCGAGTGGAATTGGCGAGGAGCTGGCCTACCAGCTGAGCAAATTAGGAGTTTCTCTCGTGCTGTCGGCCAGAAGAGAGCATGAGCTGGAGAGAGTGAAAAGAAAATGCCTGGGTGAGTAACCCTAAAACAGCAGCCTCACTTCCTGCAAACGAGTCGGCACCCAAACCGAGGTGCAGCTCTGGGGCTTTAGAGGGAAGATGGGATTTTCCCAGCCAGCACACCCTGGCTGCAAATGATCCACAGGCCTTGACCCAAGCCCTCTCTTTTGTCCTTAAGTAGCCGCCCTGCCTTCTTCTTTCCTGCCACCTTTCTACTCTGTTTTTGTACTGACTCTTGACTACCAATTCTCTGAAATACTGTTGGACTTTTAGCAGCCAGGTGACTTATACTTTGCCTTAGAGAAGATTTTGGTTGTTATCCATGACCCATGTATGAAGCTGTTTGAATTAGGAAAGATCCTTACTCATTTTGCTGAAATGTCTGATATTAATGTTGAATGGGATGGTATAAGAATTTTGTTATATAAAATAAAAGACATAATGGGATGTGGTTTAAAAATGCAGTCTGAGTAGTTGAGCATGGTAGCAGATGCCTGAACCCAGCACGTTGGAGGGTAACAAGTTTGATCCCAGCTGGGGCAGTTCAGCAACTTAACAAGACTGTCTCAAAATAGAAACTAAACTCAGTGTGAAGGTACTGGGTTCACATCCCAGTAATCCCTAAATTAAATAAATAGCAACCTGAGTTAATATCTTTCATATACACTTACAGGGTAATGATCTTCATACTGCAAGTAGCCTCAGGTAGAAGTTACTTTTTCTTACTAGGGATTTAGTACTCGTCTTAGTCAATTCTTTGTTGCTGCGAAAAATAACCAACACCCACAACTAAAAGGAGGAAAGGTTTATTTTAGCTCTTAGTTTCAGAAGTCTGAGTCCTTGCTCGGTCAGCGGCATGGTGGAAGGGCCTGGTGGAAGGGCCTGGTGGAAGGGCCTGGGTGGAGGAGATCTGCTCGCATCATGGGGGCCAGTAGTAGTGAAGTGAGATGAAAGTAGATACACCGTCCAGATCACGGCCTCCAGTGACCCTCTGCTCTGATCAGACCCGCCTCCTAACAGCACACCAGCAATAATGCTGCCATGATACCATCACATTCCCAAAGCCCTGGCCATAGGTGTATGAGGCTTTTGGGAGACAGTCTTGATCTAAACCATGCAGTAGTGAAACCGAGATAACTTTGAAGTTTCCAGCATGGCATGTTTTTGGTCCTGTCTCTACCTTTCATTCTTTTTAAAATATTTCTTCTACTTTGCTGACTGAACTAACTGCTCAGAAAAGAGAGTCCATTGCCCCGTTACCCTCGGCAAGGCTTACTGCTCTCGTGACATGATCTTCAGAGGCATCTCGTGTTTCTGTGCTGCACCATTCTTGCAGCAGCCGTCCCTCTGCCGCTGAGACTTGCAAGTCCTGCCTTGGCAAAGAAGGCAGACTTGTCAGCTTTTCTCAGTGGGTGAGAGCATGATTGCTTTCTTTTTGTCTGTCAGATCAATGGCGTAAGTCTTTCCATTTCTTTTCCTATTACTTGTCATTTTCTCTTTTGCCTGTAATGCAGTTGTGTCTGATATTTTCTATTCTTGCTTGCTTTTCTTATTGGCATTACTTGTTGTGTTTTGTGGTCATGATTCAGGAAAATTAGTTCTAATTATTTTTTTGAAGAATGCAAGTAGAAAGAGCCAATTAAAGACCAGCATGTTGGTTTTAGGTACCAATTGTGGAACGGACTGAGTTCTATTTCTTACTTTACCTCCTGAAGTCTCCGGCTGATGTAGAGAAGCTTCTAGATGTATGTGTCCTTTGACTGTAGGTCTCTGAGCTTCCTACTGATTTCAAGAATAAATTTTAATTTTTGCTTTTTTCTTTTTGGCACTACTGGGGGATTGAGTCTGGGGCTTCATGCATGGTAGGCAAGTCCTCTACTTCTAAGCTGCATCTCAGCCCATAATGTTCAAGAATAAATTTTAATTTTTACTTTTGTTTTTCTTTTTGGCAGTACTGGGGGATTGAGTCTGGGGCTTCATGCGTGGTAGGCAAGTCCTCTACTTCTAAGCTGCATCTCAGCCCATAATGTCCAGGTTTTTAATCTGTGTAAAAGAGCAATTAACATTTGTAAGCTTATTGCAGAGCAAATGTAACTGGAAACTGCTGTACAATTTTTGCTTCATTTAGCTTATCGTTTAGTCCTGATTTCTGTGAATCTGTTCTAATGTTCTGCTATCTATATTGATGCTGAAACCTGCCAGGACACTGCCTGTGAAGCCACCGGCTTTTGCCTATAACATTGTCATGTAACCAGTAGGCCTCTTCCTGTTCACTGAGAGGAACTATCACGGGGCCACCCAAACTCCGCTCTGTGGGCAACTCCTCGTGGAGGGTGGGGGTTAAACTTCACGGGAGCCGCCTGGAGTTTGACTGAACCGTGGCACAATGTTCACAGTCATTTTGAAGTGTCTTTGTTTAGAGAACGACAATGTAAAAGAAAAAGATATCCTCGTTCTGCCCCTGGACCTGATTGACAGAAGTTCCCATGAGGCGGCCACCAAAGCAGTTCTCCAGGAGTTTGGTAGAGTAAGTAGTGTGTGACACCACTATGACTGTAACTGATTTGCTCTGCCTGGCTCTGAAGTAGCTGCACAGAAGATTCCCGCGTGTGCTGGTCTCATTCAGAGAGCTTCCGGGGCCTGAGTGTCCACGCTGTGGGCTCGGGCTCAGTTAGGTCTCTTCTTCTTAGAGTCTTTAGCTTTAGGTAATTAGTACTTTTCAAATTTACTAAGTACTACTAATTTCTTCATGTAGAACAAAAGAAGGTAAAAATTCTTTGCTGTCTTTATTTTTTGACATTTATTACTTTCCATAACAAATTATTTAAAATAGAAATTCTATAGTTGAATTCTGGTTGTTTTATCTTTTCATTTCTGATGTCTAAAAACAGACCATTGTTTCACTGATTCTTAATGCTAACAACGTAACCAGCCATCTCTAGGAATTCTGTCCATCCACATAGGACATCCTCCAAACACTCAATTTCTGCTTTTGTTCAACTAGATTGACATTCTGGTCAACAATGGAGGAAGATCCCAGCGTTCTTTGGTTGTGGATACCAGCCTGGATGTCTTCAAGGAGCTAGTAGAACTCAACTACTTAGGGACGGTGTCCTTGACAAAGTGCGTTCTGCCTCACATGATCGCAAGGAAGCAAGGAAAGATTGTGACTGTGAATAGCTTTACAGGGATTGTATCGGTGCCTCTTTCCAGTGGATATTGCGCCAGCAAACATGCTCTTCGGGTAAGGCAGCTTCAGTTCAGCTCTTAGAACTGATCTAAATGTGTGCAGGGAGGTGCGGCCATCAATGGGCGAGGTTTTCATATCACCAGATGCTGATGATATAAAGATAAGTGTACAGTTACAGTCAACATACTGGTAACCCCACACCCCAACCTTCTCCCTATCATAGCTTCCAGGTAAAGTGGAGGTCTCCTTCTGCATACACTTCAGGATGTATTTTTCTCTTCATTTCTGTTACTTCTTTTCCTTCCCCTTTATCCTTGCTGTTTCTTTCACCTGTTTTAATTACACATGCAAGTCATTATAGGTACTGCCTCCTAGGCCTCTGTCTTATCCATTCTGGGAAAAATATTAACTCTGTTCACTCGAGTTTCATTGAAAGAAGAAAATCTAGTTAAGGCAGAGACTAGGAGAAATGCTTGACTTGGGTTATGTCGTTTATGGTATATAAATATTAGAATTAAATGAATTTTTAATCTTGGTTTAAGGATGGATATGAAGAAATTTAAGGCCAATAGGAGAGTGATTAAAGGCGATGGAAATTTTATATGTAGTATTGTTGAAGGTCAGTTTCCGTCGAATGTTTCACTGTGGAAGTACTGAGATGCAGTAGCTGCATAGTCATTATAGTTCATGGAAATGGAAGCTTTGTTCTTTAGGAAATCCCCCCTGTATTGCGAAGAGCAGACAGCTGCAGAGTGCTGAAGCAGCCGTAGCACTGACGACTCCCTGATACTGAGGAATGAATGGGCTCTCAGTGACTTCCGGCAGAGCACTGGGAAAATCTCAGGCAGGCGCATGAGGGTAGGCAGCTGCCCCTGTGTTGACACCAGTGTCTCTCAGCCATGCAGGATGCTTTCAGGAAGGCACAGATGAGCTGCCTGGCCTGCTCTCCTAGACACCCACTTTAATTCCTGGGTTTGAACTGCTGGGATGTGGCAGGCTGAGATTCTAGTTAGTTGCAGCAGTGGTTCAGCACCGAGACCCGGAGGCTCTGTTTGAAGAACACGTTTCCTTCTCAGATTTTCAGCAAGTTACAGTGTGAACTTGTTTATCATTGAGAAGTTTACACTCTACTACAAGAGACTTCAACAAGGAGCGGCTATAGAGTCTGATGGTGTTGACTTACAGGGTGTGCTCTCTCTTTTGCTACAGAAGGGCAGAATGTTAAAGGTACAAGAGCTCTCTGTTCTTTCCCCCAGCATTTTTATCAGTGCGAGGAATTGTGGCAGGTTCTGACAACATGAACCTCATACCTCCTGTGTTTGTCAGGGGTCAGGCTTTGGTGGCTGCTAACTATCTAAGGTGGTCACGTCGTGTATGAGTGCACCATGGATTAGCTGTTTAGACCCTTCAGTATTTAACCCAGCCATGTAACAGTGTAATCTGGCAACATTTCCTAATTTAAGAACAAGGATAAGGGGAAGTAAGGTTTCTGTTTACTCTCAGTTGCTTTAGAAATGACTAGTATCTAAGTCTAGAAGGGCTAGCTTGTTTTTACAAATCTCATCATAGGCAATCAGATTCCATTTTAATTAGCCATGTACTAGTCATCATCTTTGTTTTCCCAAAGAAGTCTGTCTGTTACAGGAGTAATATGGATATTATGTGCTGGAAATTTTCTCTGGGATAGATTTTGTGAAGTTCTAATCCTGCTTTAGATCACTTTGGAGAATAAACAGCCCTACTGACCAACCCTGTGGAACCCTCATGACAATTACTGGGAAGAGGGTGTATCTGAACCTTCAAAAACAGTTTTTCACCTGTTCAGTGCTTCCCGACAATAAAATGGTCAGTCATTGTTGGCAAGAATGACTACCAAGGGGTGTACCTGGCAAGAGTTGTGAATGTGTGTTCCAGATCGCCTCTGGACTTAACAGTGAAAAATGCGTAGAAAGCTCGGGTGGTTTCACTACCTGCCCGTTCCTCAGGGCTTTTAGAACATATTTTGATAAATCATGAGGTATGTGTCAGTAGTTAATTTTATTTGCCTCTTTTTCTTTGCTTTTCTTTTTTGACTTTTCTTTTTTGTGCCCTGTTAGGGTTTTTTTAATAGCCTCCGAATTGAACTTGTTGAATATCCAGGTATAGTAGTTTCTAACATTTGCCCAGGACCTGTGCAGTCAAATATTGTGAAAAACGCCTTAGCTGAGGAAGTCACAAAGGTAAAAACTGCCAACTGGGGATGCATTTAAATGATTTACTACTTATTATTAGTGTTACATAAATATGTATATATCAGGGATTTTAGGTCAGAACTGTTTATGAATTACTCTTAACACTTAATTTGTGGCATTATGAAATTTGTTAAAGGTAGCTGGTAGTGCTCTGGCAGCCAGTTTTAATAAAGACTAATGAAGTTGCTAAGATACCACTTAAAAGTAGCCCATCATTATATGTCCAATATCACGTAACATTCTTTTCCACTATTAGGAAACTCCTTTTATCTCCTTCCATTTTATCCCCATCATCTTCATGTTTATGGGATTTCATTGGCTAAATGCATGTTTTAATAGTAATTTGATTTTTATTACCAAAGTGATAAAAAATGAGCATTAAGCAGTCATCAATGATACAATTTTAATTAAAAGCAAAGATACTTCTTTAAGAAACCTATATGGTCTTACCTGGTATTTGTATGATTTTTGTTAGGCTTCTTGAAATATTACATAAGTTTATAAACACCCGTTACTATGTATAGGAACTTCTATAGGGCATGAGGCTACACAATTAGAAGGCTTTTGGGTCTTTTCGAACTTAGAAGTTCTGTGAACTAGCTTGGATACTCAGCATTCACTTCATTTTAATCTTTTCTTAGGCTGTGGGCAGTGGTGGAGACCAGTTGTACAAGATGGCAACTAGTCGTTGTGTACGGCTGATGTTAATCACCATGGCCAATGATTTGAAAGAGGTTTGGATCGCAGATCAACCATTTTTGTTGGCAGCATATTTGTGGCAATACATGCCAACCTGGGCCTGGTGGATAACCAACAAGTTAGGAAAGAAAAGGATTGAAAACTTTAAGAGCGGTGTGGTAAGAGCAATTTATATATTTCTTAGTAATATGTCTCAGTCTTAAAGTACAAAATGTTATACTGCTTAAAACACTATCTTGCTAATCTTCCATCAATCTCATGATACAAATACAAAAACATAAGCTGTATTCTATTCCCATATGTATCTGATGAGTTACTATAAATTATCACTCATCTTGGAGAATCACTTTTCAATTGAAAAGTTGCCATTTATTCTCTTACATTTAATCTTTGACCAATTCATGTGCTGCAGTACTCTTTCCCCATTTCTTCTCTTCCCACCTTCTGCCCATCCTATCAGTCTCAGCTCAGGTATCCCTGCTGCGAATGACACCTGCCTTCCCTCCCACTTTTGCGTAGGACTGGCGCACCTCAGCCCTGTGCGTTCTTCCCCAGAGCATTGGCTGCTCTAGTCTGACAGGCGCATGCACATTGGTGTACTACTAGTGCCTTTTACCTCTTTCCCAGGCTCCTCTGCACCTCACACACATACCTACGCCCAAGTCTGAGGGAAAAGACTGATCACTTCTTCATCCAGCCTTCATTTTTATAGCCATTAGTGATGAATATTATCATCTGTTTCTAGAAAATTGTGATCATAGAGTTTAATCTGTAAATAACACAGCTAATGTGATGATATAAACCCCAAATGATAGAATATGATTATGCAAAGAAATATTATTGTTTTGAATGTTGTTTATTAGTAGTTATTTTTTTCATGTACTTTATTTCTACCATTTTTATAACTCAGCAAATATGGCTTGATATATGAAAAACAGAATCATGAAAAAGGACCATACTATATTGTCATTATATAATCTATCACTATTTAAGCAATCCACTTTAATGTCTGATCCATTTGTTGGACATTTAATTTCTTCCAACTTTTTGCAGAATAGCAAAAATGAATTAGCAGAACAAAAGCAAAAAACAACAAAATACTTAGGGATTTAAATATTATAAAAGCAGGCAGGTCTTGTCAAAAACTGGGGTACACAGCCAAAGGACTGATTCATGTTACTGTCACTCTTACAGGACGCAGACTCCTCTTATTTTAAATTCTGGAAGAAAAAGCACGACTGAATGGAGCACTTGTGGTTTCTAAGCTACTTAGGGTGAAGTTAAAAATATAACTGTAGGAATCTGCTTATATTTTTCAATTCAACTGTACTTTCAACATGGAATGAATAATAAAGATTGCTGTAAATCTTATGTAAAGTTATTAATACATACTATGTTCTTGAATAAAAGGATATTAAAAAATATTTAAGAATATATGCTTGCAATCTAGGTTAACAGAAATCTAATCAAGGAATTATACTCTTCTTTTAACTTATGTTTAGTCTATTGTGCTTCTATAACAAGACATCACAGACTAGATAATTTATGAACAATAGAAAATGTTTTTACACAATTCTGGAATCTGGGAAGTTCAAGATCCAGCAGCTGATCTCTGCTTCAGAGGTCCACCTTGTTGCTGTGTCCTCCAGATGGAAGGGATACTGTGTCATTACATGGGGGAATGGGTGGAAGGGCAGGTTGAGCAACCCTTTCATTACACCTCTTCTCCTGCCTCAGTCTCCCAAGTGCTGGGATTACAGGCATGTGCCACCATGCCCAGCTCAAGGCCATGCCTCTTACTACTGTTGCATGAGGTTTAAGTTTCAGTATCAAGGTTGTGGAAATAGGAACCTTCAAATACTAGCCACGTAACTAGTTTAGGTTGCTTACGAGGGGGAGGTGAATAACTGCATGGAACTTCACATATTGCAGAGTGCTGGGTAAGGAGCCATTAAAAAGGAGTACTGGGATTGATCTTACCTCCAAGATGTTTGGAAAGGTAGATGCTTCAAATGCCTGTAATTTAAAGTAGTAAGTGAGACTCAAAAACCATCATTTATTACACACTTGCAATATGGCCTTTGCTGTACTGGGCTGATCAGTGTTAGTTAACTCCCTTAGTCCTCATAGCAGCAATTTAGGCAGGTGGCATTATCTACCATTATAGATGAAGCAAAAGATACCCAAAGCAACTAAGTGTAACTTTGCATGGTTCTAGAGCTAGTAAGGGGTGAATTCAGGATTAAACTCAGCTCAAGAAAACTGCAACTGGTAACTCCTTACTGCTATGATAAATCATTTCATCCTAATGTTTAGCATCTTGCAACAGAAATGATGCAAAAGCCATAACAGGAAATCAATAGGACTGATGGAAGGAACACATGGCACTAATTCGCAGGCAGCCCACAGCTTTGCTGGAGCCAAGGTAACATACGTGAAACAACTGTAGAAGAGTCGTTGGGCACAGTGGAGGCCACTCCAGTACTGTCCCTTGGAAAGCAGAAAGATGTGATGGAGCTACACCATGAGGTGCACCAGGTAGAAATGATGGAATACATGCACACATCATCATATCCTCGAAACATGCACTACAAGATAATGCCATTTATATGTACCGAAGTATGTGCCTAGAAGGTAGCCCTCCTTTAGCAAGAAAATGAGAGAAGACACACTTGAGAGGTATTGCAATGGTATTATATAGGTTGCATGGGAATGGAGAGACGCAGGGTACACTATGGGGATGGGATGTAATAAACAAGGTGGGGCACTTGCATGACCAGTGGTGAAAATGAAAGTTGTGATTTATTGACTATACCACATCTGATGTAAAAACGAAAACACTGGATTAATTTTCACATGTAACCAAATACCACGTTATGGTATGTGGAAGTAATGTAGAAGCCCTCCCTGGAGAAGGTATGACTTGCAAATGGGCTCCAATAAAATTATCGAGACAGATGAAGAGAAGCTTTTGAAGGTCAGGGGACAGGTCAGTTTTGCTTTACTTGTCATTGCATCCCTGAAGTTACAGTGAAGCCTTGCGCTACTCTTAAGCCCGTCTCACTGATGCCTTTAGGCTCAGAGTTCAGCCACTCTTAGGAAAGGTGATTTCCCAGACCTATCCAAGCAGGCAGGACACCAGTGACCCACAGGCCACACCAAGACCCTAAGGGGTGTGGTTCACTGATAGAAATAGCTTTGTCCAAGAAAGACTTTGAAAGGCAGGCTCTGCACTTACCAGTTCACAACAAGCCAGTTCATTGAAGCCAGACACCTTCCCCAGGGACTTCTGCTGAACAAGCAGAGCTCACAGTGGCACTTACTCAGATATTGATATTAAGAAAAGGCAAAAAGCTAGTTAGACAAACTCTAAATACACTCTCTGCGTGCTACATGCCCATGTAGCAATCTGGAAAGAAAAGGGATTGCTAACTAGTAAGCAATCATCTGTAAAGCACGAACAGGAAAGTCTACAGTTTCTGGAAGCAGTGTGTCTTTCCAGGCAGGTTGCTGTCATTCGTTGCAAAGGACACGAGAGACATGTCTAAAGTCTCTTTGGGAAATAAAAAGGCTTATTGACAGGTAAAAAGGGTAGCCTTACAGTCCCTGAACCCAAACCTTATTTCCAGTTCCTGTGGAACCAATTAAAACCAGTCTATACCCCACCACCCTGAAAGATAAATAGGCTGTAGGACAAAGAGGATTTAAAGAGGCTCTTTGGTGGTGTTTAGAAAACAAACTTGTGTTTCCTCAAGGGACACATTATAAAGCTATAAACACCCTTCATGATTCTTTACATATGGTAAGACATGCTACATGAGGAAGGATCATTTGAATTTTCACAGGACTAGGACTAGTGGTAATCAAACGACAAGTCTGCAAAGCTTTCCCTCTCTGTGCCTACAGTAACTCTGGTAAGTCCAGACTGCCTCTGTTGTTAGAACCTGTACAGAGGAAAGGGACATACCCTGGGGAGGAATGGCAACTAAAGTTTACCACATGCCACCATATGGTATTCGGAGAAGGCTGCAGAGGTAGGCAAGGTGCTCCTCAAAGAAATCATCCTCAAGTTTGATTACTCGAATCCCTTCAGAGTGGCAGTAGGCCTTCTTTTATGTCTCACATAACTTGGGGAATGGCAAAGGCTTTAGGAATAAAGTACCATCTCTGTTCTGTATGGAGACCTCAGCTCTCCAGAAAGGTCAAATGAGCCAATTAAACCCCAGAGAAAACTGTGGCAAAACTTTCCCAAGACATGTCTGACTCATGGCTCATGGCCAGTAGTCTTCATGAGGATTTGAAACAACCCCCAAATTGGGCCAAACATGAGTCTTTTAGAGATGTTATATGGAAGGCCTTTTCTATCTTCTGATGTGGTAGCAGACCCAGAGAACATGAGAATCTTACAATATCTTATTAATTTGACCAAAGTAAACAGGCTATCCAACTACATAGTCCTGCCACCTCCTGGGCCAGGGTGGGCCACCCAGTGTCTGCCCTGGAGACCAAGTAATCATTAAAACATGGGAAAAAAGGGTCTCCTGCAGAACAATTCAAACCAAATGAAAGGAGCCATTTTCAGTGGTCCTTGTCACACCCACTGCAGTAAAAGCGGCAGACATAGATAGTTGGGTTCACTTTTCTAGGATAAAGCCAGCCCCCACCTAAAGTGTCTGAAGAAACAGACTACCCAAAAGAAGAAAGCTATGCCTCTGAAGCTCTGGAAGATCTGAGGCTCCTCTTCAAAAAGCAAGATTCCAATACTGCTCCAGGTCAGATAAGTAGAATCTCTAATGACCTTTAATCTACAATAACATAAGTGGGTGCCACTATTGGGACTCCTGTTTTTTTGTTTTGTTTTTTGGCTGAGGGAATCCTATTTTTAATTAGCTCCATAATGTAGGTAATTTGGCTGGGACTATGGCTCTCAGTCCCTTGGCATTTTATCTAATATCCCTCTTCTCCATGCTTTCTCTTCCACAAGAAGAGTGGGGATAAAATTTCAAAATATTTTCACAAATAATAACATGGAAAAATAAGGTCTCTAATGGTTGGGTTTGGCATAGTCCTTTTAATCGTTTTAATACAGATCAAGAAATACTCTAACCTGTGTCTTCTCATATTTGGGCTCTGCATCCTCACCGTAACAGTAAAGTTTATGCACTCAAGGATTCCGATGGTGATCCAGACTACATCCCAGGACTCTCCTGACAAATTCACAAAGCTTTTTCCCATTGAGCAGGCAGCTCAGCTGTTCCTGACATATAGAAACTAACACCTTTCTCCTTGTTTTCTGACAAGTTTGTTCTTTTTTCGTCAGCCCAGGCAGAGAACCACAACATCACAAGGCAGTTGGAGAGCAGATAATTCCCACAGGCCCTCTATAGGTAGGGTCTACCACCCCTTTCAGCATGAAGCAGCTACGTGAAAACAGAGACCTCTATACCTTCAGAAGCCCATAGAGAATTGTGGGTATTTGTGTCTCTCAAGGGCAAATGAGGCAAGAGGTTCAGGTGTGGCCAATTGGCTGAATAAATTGTTTGTGACTTGCCAAACATGAAAATCCGGAACATGCACGGAACAGTTCCCAAGCGCTGCACCTAGGACCAATCAGAAAATGCTATTTTCAATTCTTGTGGCATGAAATCAATGAAGCTTTTGATAGGATGGCCTAGATCTGACCTCAGCCTGAAGAAGAATAGATCCAACAGACCGTTGTGGCCACTGTGCACTGTCTCAAGTAGCCTGTTTGCATTCTGCAGAGTCTACTTCTTTTGCTACGTTTAATAAATGTAAAATTCCCTGCCTTTTTAGAGAGTCTTACCCAATTCTTTGTTCAGGACACCAAAGACCTGGAAAGAGTCTGCAGAACCCCAAAATCTGGTAACAAAAGTACCTGCCTTTTAGGTTGGAGATCAAGTAACGATAATCACAATGGAAAGAATAACTAATGATTCCTAAAGATAATACCAATAATTACAAAAGAAAAAATGAGTGTACTTACTGTGGCTAAGTAGCCGTACCTTTCACAGGCATTTCCCAGTTGAAAACTCCCTGTGTTGTTGGTTGCGAGAACAGATAATGGAAACATTCATACGGACTCCAGGAAGGCACAGCCACCAGACTCCCTGCGCGAACAGCTCCAGGGCTTCTGCGCCTGGCCCTGGAACTCGGGGGCCGGGCCTCTGAATCGCACCTTTCGGTTCAGCCACGCGGAGGGTCGTTTGCAGTGCGATTTCCAAATTCAGTTGACAAAAGGTGCAAAGACGGTGTTCAGAGTAGAAAGCTGTGCTCTGCGCAGTTGAGTCGGTGAAAGAAATCCGTACGTGGTTGGTGTGTGGGGTGCAGCTCAGTGTGGCCCTCGCCCAGCACATGGCTCAGTTCCGCAGACAGCAGTGAGGGACGGGGGAAGGGCGGGGTCCTGCTCAAAGCCGGAATGCTCATTTCTCCCCCAGCAAGAACAGAGCCTGCAAAAGTACTTGCCCTCAAAACCCCTGCCAGAGGTTTTCCAGGGCCCAGAGAGCCTGCCGACCTGGTCCCCCGGCGCAGTAACCGCGCCGTCCCCGCCTCCTCGCGGGTGACACCCGTCTCCACTGGGCGCGCGGCCGGCACACACCCGGCGCTTCTGGCGGCCCTCGCGCGGGGCGCGGCAGCCCTGCGGCCCCCCAGACAGGGCGCTCCGCCTCCTCCGCCGCCTCCTCCCGCTGCGCCGTCCCCGCGGGCCGCACCCAGCGCCGGGTCTCCCGACGCCGGGCGCCCGCGGCCCCGCTCCGACCCCGCGCCGCGCCGCGCCATGGGCTGCGCGCTGCTGCTCCTGCCGCTGGCGCTCTGCGCGCTGCTCCTGCTCGGGCTGCGGCTCGTCCTGCGGGCCGACGGCGACCTGACCCTGCAGTGGGCCGAGTGGCGGGGCCGCCGCCCAGGTGAGGACCGCGCCGCCGCTCCCGGCTGCCCGCGCTCGTCCCGGCCCCGCCGGCCGCGCC
>PVJO010029715.1:0-16468 GCA_004026905.1 Hystrix cristata
CTTGCTCCATTTCTAAACATAGGATCTTGGGCAAGTCACTCAGTCAAGTTCTACACCTGTCAATTCAGACAACCATTCTATCTTACACACCAGCTCTAGGATTACATGTGGCATTAAGCAAAATGTTCACACATTGTTTTCTAGTCTCCATGCCCTCTCAAAAATATATTTTTCCTTCATGTATACAATAACTTTAAAATTCAGCTAAGCTATCCACTAGTTATTTAAAAGTGTTCTTGTTTGTATATTTCTGCTATACTCAGATCTTAGGCTATTATTACTTTAATGAATTCTTGTTTGTATATCTCTGCTATACCCATATATTGAGCTATGATTAATGTATTTTTAGTAATATAAAGCATCACATTCTTTTTTTTTTTAACCAAGAACATGTATTGGTACATTTTAGATAGACATAATCCCTCACATTCATCATAGTCAGCTTGTACATGATATATCTTGGTCTCCCCCCTTCCACTCCCCCTCCCCTCCTCATTTACAATAGCTTTACTTACATTTTTCCATTTTTTTCTTTTTCTTTTCTTTTTCCCTTCCTTCCTTTCCCCCTCTTCCCTCTCTAGTTTTCTTCCCATTTGAATATTGTCTTTCATTTTCACAATATCTATTACACCTTTTTGTCCTTATTTACACTTATGGTTTCTCAGATTTTAAAATGAAAATTTAATAAATATTTCTTCCTTTCAATGAATGTCAATCATTTGGAACTTTACAAATGGTTTCTAAAGGCTTGGGGAGAGAGGCAATCTCTCCATTTATTGTAAATCCTAGTAAAGGATTCATAAAGTGTTTCTATGCTTGAGTCATTTCTTGGACTTTGCTTTTCTGAATCACTGTCTGATCCCCAACACTTTTTTTTCCTGCAACTAAAAAGGAATTTCATCTTACTGGAATTAGACTGTGCTATTTATTGTTGCACTGAATGCTCTGTGCCTAACACCTGTTTCAAATCCTCCAATAGCCATGTGGATAACAGAACTTTGAACACTATACCATAATAATTTTTCTTCTTTGATTTTTTCTTACAATTCATATTTCAGAATAGAATGTCAAATTAATAATCATTAAGGCTTCATATAAAATTAATGTAGTATATGTTATAAATGGTAATAAAAAATAATATCCTATGTGTTATTTTCTTTTTTAAAGACCAGTTATTCATAGCCAATCCAGAGGAGGGAAATATAGTTTAGTTTGGTTTTTAACAAGACTAAGTAAAACAGAACATCACAAACTAGTAAACAAGGAATTAATCTACATTAAATGCATTTATCAGTTCCATTTTTAAAGATAGGTTCCATGCCAGAGCTATAAAGGTCAAAGTATAACAGTACAGCCTCAAGCAGTTTAGATTAGTACAGTTTTACAATCCTCAGATTTTAACAGGACTGTTCCATTATCATGACAAATACAATTGAACATTCATAAATATTTGCATGAAAGTCATAAAACTTACAAAGGTATTTATGTACACCTATAAATAAAATCAAATATTCTATTGTTTTTCAACTAGCCAGTGTTAAGGAACCACTATTATACCATATTTTGGCTGTTGCAAGGCATATTCGCCTGTATTTAACATACCTCTAAAATTAGGAAGTTACAAAAATCAAGGATCTTAGACGTGATGGCATATCATAACATAGTCATTTGAAGTTACTTAGCACACAAAATAGAAAAAAATCTTAAAATCACAACACAAAGATATTTACCATGTATGAAATGAGATAGTGTCAATCATGTACAAAAATCCACTTTGGAGAAAGCCAGCCTGGTTAAAAAAATAACTTGTGATGACATTAACCACAGAGAACTAGAAAAAATACCAGTAAATTGTTAAAGGTTGTTGAAGTCTGTTTAGAAAATACAATGGAAGAAGTACATGCTTTGCAGGCAAAGATACTCCTAAAATTAAAATCCTAGCTTTGTTACTCACTTAAGGTCAGACAGCCAAGGAAGTTTGTCTTCTCTCTGCCTCATTTCACTCCAGGCATCTGAAGCAAAAGGGAAATGCCTGGCTGGGCCGTGATCAGGTTAGAAATAACTTATGTGAGATGCCCGATAGTGCCTGACAGCTCTGATCAGTTTATCTAAACGTAGTTGACTACAATGAGAGGAATATTGTGAGATGTTCTAGACCTTCAAATACAGTGATTTCCTAATCTCACTGCTATGTATGACTCCAAATCCAGCATTCCCTTAGAGTTGTAAACTATAAATCATTTCCTTGAGGAATCATTTCAGTGCTTCCTTAAGATTTGACTACAAAAATTAATTTCCCTCTTCTCTACCTTTGGTTTTAAGATCAAGGTAGAAAAGGAATAGGTTCTGTCTTCTTTGTCCACAGGGTTCAGGATCTGTACACAGTATGCATTAAATATTTTTGGGTGCTACTGACAAGGCACAAGACAAAAGGTTCACAGACGAGAGCACTCTAAACCCCCAGCCATGCCTCACAACCCACTAACCTGCACACCCACCCGGACACCTTCTTCCCATTGGCCCATCAGGATTGTGCAGGATTCTGTCTGGGCTGGAAAAAGAACCAGCCCCAGGAACCCACAGCTTATAGTATCTATACAGGTCAGAATCTTTTAATAAAGAGATTTATTTTTCCTGCCATTTTCTTGTAAGTAATACAGAAAGGAGAATGGAAAGTATAGGAAAAGGGGATATCAAGCTTGGACTTTGCATGCTTGGGATAAAAATACTCCTATTTTTTCCACTAAACACAGACCAAGCCCCTTTAGTGAGATGAATTAATCAGTGAAATCACCAAAGATGTGAGGCCTCAGAAATTCATGTGTGTGCACTATTCTTGCATATTTTATAGGTGAACACACACAATTATACACAAAACTTAGCAAGAGATAAATAATACCTATTTGAGATTTTTCTTCTCAGTAGTAAGCCAAAAGAAGCCTAGCAACATGCCAAGCAAATTGTTTACCCAGATACAAATTCCTTTGAAGATTATTTCCACATTTGCTTAAAAAGTACAGAACAAAAAGCAATTTTTAAAAATCTTGCAGCCATCAATATGATAGTGTAATGAAACAGTGAAAGGGGGTAACAACTTGGATACTTGCTATTTATTTAGGGATTTCTTCCACAAATTGCCCTAAGCCTACAGAGCAAATCCTATTAAACGGGCAGTGGTCAATGCAAACAGCTTAATTCAAAGCATATGCCTCACCCAAGCTGACTCTAGTCTCCCACTTTGCCAGTCTAACGACAAATTATAATAAATTTAATAAATGAAAATATCAAAAAAAAAAAACACCACACATCTGCTTTAGTATCTGCTCCCAATAGAGAGAAGGGATATGTCTGAAATATCTTAAATTCTCAAAAATAAAAACACATAGTTTATCAACACAATTTAAGTACCCAGGGGTGATTTTCCCCCATGTTTCCCTACAGGGCGCATGTATCTTTATAGTATCAAAAAAGGAAGCCCATATTATAAAAATGTTCATAATAACAGCTCCATACTACTTACTGAACACCTCCAATACGCCAGGCATATACACCTCATACTGTATATGTTATTTCATTTAATCATCACAGGCTTCTCGGGAGGTGGAGGTATCCCCCAAGTGGTTCTGTTTGCCAAGTTCCAAGTAGCCACTATATCCGTCTGCCTTTGTATTAATCTGTTCCAAGGTTTTAGCACACCAAGGTTTGATGCTCAATGGTTTAGATCTAAAATGTCTCCCAAAAGTCTCACGTGTTGGAGGATGATTGGATCATGGGGGTGCTATACTTATCAGTGCAGTCATCCATCAGTGAGTTCCATGGCTGAATGTGCTCTTAGAAGGTTGGTCCTAGTTGGAGCTGGGTCACTAGGGGCGTGTTCTTGTACCCAGCTCCTGCCTTCTCTTCCTACATCCTAGCCATCACAGGTTAACAGCTTTCTTCTGCTGGGCTCTTCCACCACATCCCTCCACTACCCTGTTTCTGAACTGGATCCAGACAGCCATGGACTGAAACCTCAATAAACCAAAATAACCCTCTCCTCTAAGTTGCGTGTGTCAGGTATTTTGTCCCAGCAACTAGAAAGTGACTGAGACAAAAGGCAAGCAACCAAATATTATCTGCCATAACATTAAATGCACAGAGGATCCAACCTATCAAGGGGAGAGAAAGTAGTTTGTTGAAGTCATTCAGCCACTATGAGACAAGTCAGGGACACTCCATCTCTGCTCTCTCATCCAAAACTCTTCTGCCCACTGCAAGTGACTCACATTTACTACATGTTCTTGTTCCATCCCCCAGGAAAGATACTGAAACTCAGCCTGGGGCTTCAAATGAGTTTTAATTACACGGAAGTCAAAGTAACTGTGATTGGGAGTAGGGTGGTAATGCTTTGGTGTTTAATGGTAGACAAAGATAAGAGACACTAAGGCAGGAAGGTTGACTTCTGAAGGAGCAAAGCTTATTGCAAATTTGTTGGTAAAATGTCTTATTATAGTAATCTTTATGGTTTCTCATAAAAAAAAGAAATTACCTCTACTATGGGTTCTTGCTTTTCAAAAATTCTACTCCTTGCCTTGTGTTTCTATAAGATATTCCAACTACCATCATATTTTTCCACTCAGAAGTCTTAAGCATAATTTTATATTTACTTCACAAGATGAAACATTAGTGATCATGACAAAGACATAGAAATGTTCCAATACATCATGTAAATATATATGTAAATATACATCCTTCAGATGTCAGTCAATCACATTAGTATTTATCACTGCACATCAATATAAGAATTTATTAAAACTTCCACCATCTACTTTGAGAGGCAGATGGTTCAAAGTTGCTATTTTACTTTATTACTCACCCACTGGCAGGAAATAAACACTCCTCATTTAAATTTTAGAAGTTTCAGATTACATTGTAATATGCCACATCATTACTCTAGTGTGATAAGTGAAAGGCAATTGAAACCAAAAGTTCAATGACTGGCTTGCCAGATATGCTTTGCATTTGAATGATGAGAATAAAAAGAGGAATAGCTGGCAATGATGAAAAACAGTTTCTCCTTATCTTCAAAGTCTAGTTTTAAAATATCCAGGAAGTCTTCATAATTAAATTCCAATTTCAAACAAACATTTATACCTACAGGGCCAGGCACCAAGGAGATAATATGTGCTCCCTTCCCTCAAGCAGTCTCAAGTCTTTAATAGTTACAGGTAGATGGGGAGGAAAAAAAACTGCTTTGAAAGCTCAGAGGAAAAATCTATGTCACTTTCAATTAAAACTTTTCTAATTAAAAAGATAAAGTGACTATATATCTCTAGCTTCCATGGAGATCCCTGTTCATTTATTTTCATACAATGTATTCTAGCTGGGAATTCATGGGGCCCTCTCCCCAGTTATCATGTGAATCCCTGCTAAGAGCAAGTCTCCTTCTTATCTACGGATGTGTAAGGCAGGTGCTCAGCAAGTTGCTAAATTGCTCTGGCTTGACTTGAACTCATGATCCTCCTCCCTCAGCCTCTCAAAGTGCTGGGATTACAGGTATGGGCCACCACACCATGCTAGTACCTGTCATCGAAGGTGCTAAATCAATGCTTGTTATATGACAAACAAGTGAATGATTTCTCTAAAACCAAAATTTCCTCTTCGTGGATTAAATGTTATTTTCTACTGTAGTTCCAGAATTAGATTCAAACATACACCCCCCAACACCTCTACCCTCACAGAGATGATCAATTAATCAGGCCAGAATAGAACATGGAGCACACAGAAGAACAATGCTTAATACTTCTAATTACTGGTGAGGCTCATATTTCCAGAAACAGGACTAGTGATATGATAGGGCCATAGGCACTATTCATCCTAGTGGAGTCATTTACTAGGCAGCCTTACAAACAATAATTTGAAAGACAGAAGAGTATCTTCCCCAAAAGTATGTCCCTGTGGCTTAACCCTCTGAAGGGCCTTGTTATAAAACAAATGCTATCAGATAACAAAAGCAACAGACTGTCATCCTTTCATAAATCGACTCATATCAACAGTCAATCAGATTAAGTACCAAGTGAAACCCTTCAAAGCAGTGAATATTGGTGAGGTTACTTTTGAAGATAAAAACCCTGGCCAGGTTCAGTATGAAATCACAGCCAGCAGGCCAAGACAGAATCGAGCCCTGTGGCTTTCTGGATCAGAGAGAGTGGAGAAATCAGGAAGGAAAGCCGCCATCCAGAAACTTGTATACCTGAGAAACCAATTAAGAACTCAAAATGCAGAAAAGACAGATACAAATAAAACCTTAATTCTCCTCTGGCTTATCCCAGCATCAGATCTGCCTCATATTCTACCACCTTTCTCTGCAGCTAGGACTCTCAAGTAGTCAAACTTTGCAATTAAAGAGCATTTACCAATCTGACTATGCAATTTTGCTGTTGACCTTAAAACAGAGCCTCAGACCTTCAGAAGTAACATCCCCCTCCCAATATCCAGTACCAAAGAATGGCCAAGGACAGCAACTGAGACAGTATAATGAGCTTCTCTTATTTTTTGTTGTTTTGTTTTGTTTTGTTTTCTAGTAAGTTGGTAGGAAGAGAACATTTAAAAATAGTAACATGAATTGACAGGTGGAAGTAACCGTGCTCAAGTTGCAGATCCAAGTTTAGATACCATTAAGTTTGCTTTAAAAAAAAAGGATTAAGATGTTGAAAACTTCATTTGAAAGATACATTTGCAAAAAAAGGAAGTAAAACTAAGTTTAAATTTAAAAAGGGTGGAAATTAAAGAATTCAAAATTATTTTTTCTTACATGAATAAATCTTAAATAAATGCACATACATATCTCCAAGTTTCTTTGGCAGATTGTTAAAACGGTGCCATCTGGGACCTTGACTCCTAAGAAATAACTTAATAGTAGTATTGCCATACCGCCAACCTCCTGAAGCTTTAAAAACAAAACACCCTTAAAAATATCATTTTGAGCCTCCTTTATGTTTATAATGGAAAGATGTTAACACTAATTTTGCTTCCAACCACTGTTCCTTTGGCACTCAGCATGTGTAAAAATAAGATCTTTTATTTCTGTACCCTCGCTGTAATACATTTAAAAACCCTCAGTCAATATCAATGTTTATTTAAAATTACATTTTATACCTAAAACATTAATATCCAAAAAAAATGAGAGGGTAACGCTCCACAAGAAAACAATTTCTTTGCATGACTGAAATATTGTGTTCAAAAGCCCTACCATCCTGCAATCATATTATGAACAGATGTATGTGAAGAAGTGCTAAAAACTGGATTGGAATGGTAAGGGGGTGGAAAGAGGAAACATGTTTACAGTCTGTTCAAATTCTCCATTTAAAAATTTTTAAATACATTGGTTAGAGCAATGGTTTAAATACAGGACTTAGTTTCTAAGTCAAGTTACTACACATATAAAATTAAAGCCTTTAACATTGAGCCCTGCCTTTCTGCCAAGTCTGAGTTCTCCAAGACAGGACCTCTGGGAGAAGCTTTTGAGACACTTTTTACAATAAGCAAAGTTTCTGTGTTTCTCCTAAAGACTAGACGTCACTGCACGGATCATGCTTGCTACCGGAGCTCTGGCATCTCATGTGCTTATTCTCCTACATGCCTTTTATACAGCAGGTATGCAGACTGTGTGTGTTAAATTCACTATAGATATATGGTAAATTATTATTATAATGAAGCAAGTGTAATGTCATGGCCTCAGATTGGGGTAGACCTCCACCTACCATTCATGTAGACTCAATAAGAAATCTGCTTATGAGCCTGTTGAAAAGAAAAAAAGTAAAGATTGATCCTATCCATTAAGTCAGGGCTGTCAAAATTAAAAATAGCAGCTGACTCAAGTAGATGCAATATCAAAATGAATGGACTCATTGAAACATATCTGGAAAAGTTCAAACTACTACTTCTTGCAACTAAAAATAATTCATTTAGAAAATTAGATCCCATGTGAGTATGTATAATTTCAGAAGCATAAAGAGTACTCCAGTTCTGTCTCACCAGTGAAAAGTCATTACAAATTAAATTGCAAGCCTCAAAATTGCAGGAAAATAGTTGTAGACAGGGTCTGGATTATTGATGTTATTTGCTACCAATAGCTCTTTAACTGTTTCTGCTGCAGCAGTTCCTTCTCAGCACACAGCAGCTCTCTCGGGCTCCGAACACTTACTACATGTTTAGCCCCCCACAAAAGCACCTTGTGTCAGCCAACATAGAGGATGTTAACTGTCCCTCCTGTTTGCTCTCGCTATGTCATGGTTACGCTATGTTTACAATGAGGGCAGCAACAGGGCTATGCACTGTTAGATACACCCTGGGAGGCTGAGTAATGACTGAGCTCTTAAAGTACCCAAATCTCTTGCCACATTTTTGCTAAATTAAATGTTTACAGATAAGCAAAATAATCTCAAAGTACTTACTTCCATTACTACATTCTCAAAAGAATTACAGTGAAACTTCCAATTGAATAAACATGTACTAAGAAGGACATGTAGACATTACTACGTGACAGTAAATAAGTTATACTACAGTAATGTGTCAAAAGGCTGCCACAGTCAGTAGCCTTCCTTCCCACCCAGCTGTTCTGCTCGCAAAGAGGGAATGAGTAAGGAATCCTAAATCTGTGCCAGAATTTCTTAACTCCAGCATTATTACTATCTGAAGTAGAAAAATGGAGGTTGGGGATTTAGCTCCGTGGTTAGAGTACTTGCCTAGCAGGCACAAGGCCCTGAGTTCAATCCCCAGCACCAAAAAATGTAATAATAATAATAATTCATGAGGACTGTCCTGTGCCTTGTAGGGTATTTAGCTCTGTTCCTGACCTACCGGGGCACCCCCACCCCGGTAAGCCAACTAAAAATGTCTCCAGACATGGCCAAAGGTCCTCAGAGAGGCAAAAATGCCTCTAGTTGAGAACCACTGATCTAACCAACACCAAGTCTTTAATCTACAATAATGACAGGACAAGTTTTTTGACTTCAAGAATCTTCACATTACATAAGAGCAAAACTAGAAACTAGGGGAAGCATTACTATTTACTAAGTAACTATTGGCTTTCCTTTAAGTCTGCTTCCTTTAATAAAAATGCTATCTCAGGGTTTAAGAGCTCGGCCAATGTTTTTAAAGCAGTCATTTGCCAGCCTGCTGGGTCTCACCTCAGAGGCTCCGAAGCACCCTGACCCTTCATTCTTGGTCTAACAAGACACACTTATCAGGGAAAACATTCCCAAGCAAAGCTGAAGTCCTCATTCAGGCATGCCCGCTGGGAAGACTGAGGCACACCTTGCTTTGATAGACTTGTGGTTTCCACTGAAACAAGTTGTTCTGCATACTTCTTACTACTGCTGTAACTATATGACCTCCCAGTTTCACTTTGTCAGTCGTGTAATTTCACTAACGGCTGAGCCCTGATACTGATTTTCTTAACCATTTTAGACCCAACGGCTCCTGAAATGGGCTCCAGGCAAGCTTTGTACGTGCACCCTTGAAATAAGGAGCCAACAAACAAGTTTCGCCTAGTCTGTAGCCTACTCAAATACAGGCTGCAGAGTTTCAAAACAATACCATTTTAGAGGGAAGCATATTCACTCTTAAGAGGCATCAACAACTTAAGAAAAAGATATTCAGAGTCTAAAGTTTCTTTGACCATCAGAATATGGTGATTAGAAAAACAAATTCATTTAAATTTTTTTTCCTGAACACTAGACACAGCTTCACACACTGCAGAAGTAAACATTTTGATGAAGAAACTTAGGATCACTCAACGATAATCACTGCTGACACACTCCTCCCCGCCATGCGTATATCACTACTATGGATTAAGAAAAACGTTCACTAGAACTAGAAGCAGGTAGGTTTGAAATAGTTGGTTCATTTTTAAAAAATATTTACTGTTAGGCTTCTAAAAAATCGAATGCTAACTTAAATTTTAGGTTCTACTATTAAAAGACAATGTATACTATCTAAGACATTGATTGTTATTTTTCTTCGTAAAATGGCCATCTGTAAGATGTTATAGTCAATTTTTAATAACTACTGAAGTTACTACCAGGGATATTAACCACATAAACTAATGGTACACCCTGATTTTTTTCACTTCTATTATTTTTATAGATAGAATAAACTACGTATTTTCTTATTTGGAAAACATTAAGTGTTAAATCCCTATAGGGAGGTTGTCATTATTATAAAATTAAATAATTTTGCTGCCACATTTATCTAGTAACTTGATTTCATATCTGATCTCCTGGAAGCAAATTAGATTTATAGGAAGAAAATCTCATAAAAGTTTAAAACCAGATTTCCTGAAACCATACACTCACACATGAATACTATTTTCCACTTAAAATCCAACAGCATACTTGTTTTCAGCCCTACTTTGGCTTCTTCATCCAAACTACTAAAATAGTGAAAAACAGCTCATTTTTTAAAAAAAGCAACCACAATTGAAAAGGTCATGGGTATTACATGCTGGTCCCAGGCACCCTATCTTCCAAATATTAACAAGGTCTCTTTTACCACTGTGCTACTCTAATTTTTATGTTAACAATTATATCTTAACCACAAATATAGTAAAAATTACCTTTAAACAAGTATTTTCAGTCCATAAACTATAATGCACTTTATAAGTACAAAGACTATCCTTACCATTAGAAACCAAACACTACTACACTGGTCAAGCATTAAAATATAAACTACCATTTTGTTGATTTAAGAGATTTAAGAGAATGACACGATATAGATTACAAGCCCCTTCACATTCTCAGACCTCGAGCCATTTTTTAAATCGTCTATTTTGGAATGAGAACAGACGAAGACACAGAGATGAATGGTTTTTCAGTAATCACGAACTCTCAGCAATTATTTTCACTTGAGCTGAAAGCCCAGTGTTTAAATATATTATACATAACAAACCAGGAAAACTTACTTGACAGTGACTCGATTCGATAAATCCTGTAGGTCCCCAGGATGGAAAAGCTGGGCTTCTTTCAATCCAATCTGTTCACAAGCTTTCAAAAAAACGTTTACATTATCCTGTGAAAAGAATTGGAAAGTGATTGCTTAGCCAAGCTCACTCTCAGACAAAGGTGAAAAATTTGTACGATATAACTTCCCAGATTCAAAGTCCAATTACAGTCAGCAAAAGAGGCGGTAGCAAGACCAATGCATACGTATATTTAAAAAAAAAAAAAAAAAAAAAAAACGTGGGCACACAGAGCCTCCCGGTCTCCAGAGCATAAAAGGCAGTGCTATCCTGTGCCCAAGCATACGCTGTGTGTGTGATCTTTGTGACTAGCACGTTAAACATTACCTGTTACAGGACAAGCGCCTAGCCACTGAGCAGTAATCTACACTTTGATGTCAGCTCTGCTCTGCAAACAAACGCCCTCTTCCCAGCTTCGCACCACAAGCCTCACCTCTCCTCTTTAAAAATAACTCCAGCTACTGACATTCACCCACCCAGAAACTGTTGGCAGGGAAGAAATAAGAGGAGGAACATTCTGTTTCTATGATTACAAATTACAGAACGACTGTGGAATACCACACCTGGAATCTGGGTTTGGTTGCTGAGCCAGCTATTGACGGACAGGGAAACCATGCTATAGGACCACGGCGAAGCCTGGTGCTCATTGGCTAAACCGCACGCTTTAGGAGTGGCACATTACTCACTCCCTGCACCTGTCTCTTGGGCCGTCCCCCAAAAAAAGAATATCTACCCTCCTCCTTCAAAGCTGCCTTGTATCTAATTTCAAAACCCCAGTCCTCCATTCACCAACCAATGCTTTCCATTAATGTAAACTGCTGTACAAACAGGGACCACAATCTATCCTATTTTACAGTCAGCTGCACTTCAACTACACACATTTGGTTACCAGGATTAGCTCAAGCCCTTTACTATGTAAAAAAAAAAAAAAAAAAAAAAGAAGCACCTTATGGGGCTGAGTTTGTCATAATTCTATGTGGGCTATTTATTTTGCTTCGCTGAGGTTCTCCGGCAAGGGAATGTCCTCCTTGCATGCTAACACACCCTTGTCCACCTAAGCATGCAGGCAACCCCACCTGGGGTGTGAGCCTTGTGACACTTTACCTCCTCCCCAGGAGCCAACTTCCACAGACCAGAAGACAACCTGCCACTTGGGGAAGGCACTTACTCTTCCCTGAGTCAGGCAGCTCATCCTCACAGGAAGAGAAGTTGGGGTGGCATAGCAAAGGGAGAGAGAATGATTAGAAAAAGGAGAGAGAGAGATGAAGGGCAAAGTGGACAGCTTAGGTTCCTGGAGAGTGAGGGGACTTACGAAAAGTGCGAGAGAAGTTGTGACTGAGAAAAGCAACACTGATTGCTAGGGAGCTAAGGGAAATTAAAAAAAAAAATCACTATTTATAGAAGGGAGAAGTTGTTCCAGAATGCTATCAGTAAAAGGCAGAATGGATTCCTAGCTGGAATCTCAAATCCATGAATCATTTTAAATAAGATGGCCTCAACGATTAAAGAAGCCAAAAGTTAAGCAGCTTAATGAGAGACATTTAATGTGACTTTAATTTGACTTTGTGCAGGAAAAAGAGAAATAATTTACTGGTAAAATTCTGGAAGAAACAAAAGGATAATTTTATTGTTGAGCTCATAATTTCTACAGCCTACTACCTGTATTTGCCAGATGATATAAATGAGTGGTTCTAAAAACTGCCCTATAAGAAACAAACAAACAAAAAAAAAACCCAAAAAAACAAAAGGTTTGGTATAACAATTTCACATCACATCCAAATTTCACATCAAAAAATGAAAAGCAAACTAGTAAAAGTCTTTCCACCAACTCTATCTGGTTCTGAATGTTTAAAGTATCATAAAGTATTCAGTCTTCTAACTCAGTGTTAGAAGACTTTCCTAGCATGCTTAAGGCCCTGGTTCAATCTTCAGCACTGCAAAAACTAAAGTAGTATGAAGTATTAAAGCAAAGACAAACTCAAAACCATAACTTCGAGTTTAAAACTATGGAACTGCAAGTCAAAACAATTCTTCACATATTTTATAAAAACATAATAGCATTTATCTAGTTAACTATATGTACAAGTTGATAAGGGCAAAGCCACACATTCCAGAAAACTTATCTGAGTATTTAGAGAGAAAACACTTAAAATCTAAAGTGACTGTACTTAATCAGAGACAAAGTTCAAGAAAAAATAATATAATTCAATTTTAGTCTTACATAAAGCCTTTATCGTAACCAAAAAGCAGAATATCTTTGAAATAGTTCAATCCCCTCAGTTTTTTAAAGCAGAAAGACTTTGGAAATGAAGCCGCACATGGGCTATGTGGCAGGAACAGGTTGTACTATGATCAGAATTGTAATCTGCATCATGCTTACTGAAATTGAGCCCAGCGGAAATTTACACTTTTGCAATTTCAAAGGACCCAGGCAGAGAGTTGCCTCAAGGGATACAGAAATTATAAAATTTTCATGTCTGCTGAAACATCAAGAAGCCACACCCTGTTCAACATAATAAAAGGTCAGCATTTAGTCCTCATTCAATGGAATCATTTTTACTTGAAATAACCAAAAATAAAACTGAAAATAAAAGACAAACTGAAGCAATCTTGTCTGATTAAACTGGTGACCAGACTCCAGGTTAGTCCTGCCACTAACCAACTACTCGCTTTGGAAAGATTAGTTAACCCTCTGGCCCCATTTTCCTCATCTGCACAGTGCACAGTGTGTGGATCTGTAACCTGTTACCAAGGTCAAACACTTCGCTCCACAAGGGGAGGGAGGCCATCCCTGGCCTGACCCATCACACAAATACCCTGACTTCCGGAAAATACTTTATGTCAAAAGCCCCCTTTCAACGTGCAATCCCAAAACTTTCAGGACCAAATGTGGCTTCTCAAGAAAAAAAAAAGTTTTAAACAACAAAACCTAAAGGTATCTAACAGGTCCTTTTCACTCAAAGATTTTATGTCTATATTAGAGGCAGATAATATAAACAGAAAAAGTAGATGGCTTAAGATTTTCACTTTTTCCAACCTCTTCTCCACTGAATAATAAATTGCAATGCTTACTACAAATCTACAAAGCTTCTCAGGTTTGTATTAGTTCACTATAGTACATCTATTAGCTTTGTATTGCTGCATAACAAATTATTCCAAAATTCAGCTGCTTGAGGCAATAGAAGATGATGACTTCACACATTCTGGAGTGTTAGGAACATGAAGTGGCTTTCACTGCATGGCTCTGACTTGAGGGTTTCTCATCTGGTTGTGGTGATGATGTCAGTCCAGAGTGCAGTCATCTGAAGACTTTGCTAGCGCTGAGAGTTATCCCCAAGGTAGATCTCTCATATGGTTGTCAATCATGGCTGGTTGTTTCCAGGAAGCCTTGGTTCTTTACCAAATGGCCATCTCCATAGGATTACTTGACAGAGCCAGCAATCCAAGAGAGAGCAAGATGGAAGCATACTGCAGCTTTTGGAGTCACAGTCCGGAATTTCCTTAATAATCTACTGGTTACAAAGGTTAGCTCAGTCCAATATAGGTAAGACTGTACAAGAACTTGAATACCAGTTAAGAAACATGGGGGCATACTCAAGGGTTAGCTACACTCTGAACCGCAGTGATTCCTACCTTGTCACATACAAAATTCACTAACTCCTACCCAAGGCCCCAGAATTCTCAACCCTTTACAAGGCGAGCTCAAAGTTCCGACTCTCATTATCTAAGTCAGACCCCGGTGTGCATGAAGTTCCTTGGGTGTAATTTCTCAAGTATAGCCCCTGGATACATCTCCTCTCAAGCTGAATGCCCAGTAAACTAAGAAGTTACCTATACACAGCCTGTTCTCAATATATAATAGTGGGGTAGGTGCATCATAATCAGGATAGACACTCCGCGCCGGGGTCAGGAGAAATGAAAGGCACACAGCAGTTACTCATCCACAGAACTTTTAAAACTGTGCAAGGCTGGCATTTCCTTCATTAGGACTCAAGGCCAGAAGATACTTTCTTCATGGTTTTTTACTATATCTACTGTAATCTTCATTCCACCCTAAAAATCATCTTCACTTTTCCTTGAAGAGAAACTTGGGTTTACAACTGTGTAGTGTTCTCAGTCTGCTTCCTTTATTTTTATTAGTGCACACTTACAGTACATAATGATTACATTCATCAGGGGATGTTGGTACATGTACAAAACACATTTTTACACTTTTTATGTCCCTTTCTCCTCCCTCCCCCCCCAATTTATTTCCTTTCCTGTCTTTCTGATAGAAGTCTGAGGGCGCTAAATGTCTCTTTTAATTTTCTAAGTCTGTCTCAGTCTAATCTGGCAGTGTTTGTACAAGCACAATTCTCTCAAAGATGTCCTGTATCTCTCCTGTGACTCTTACTGGGTTTCAGGCCATTAGACAAAAGCCACACCCGGGATTCTCAAGAGAAGCCCTTCTTTGCCTGAAGCTCCTCAGAAGCCCTATTACTGGGCCGGACAGACCTTCCAGGCACCACCTTGGATCCTTCTAGGAATTTAAAGGGTTTTACAACCACACCCTCAACTTCATCTTTAGACCTTGTGTTCCTGCCAATGCTCTTAATTTGATCTATGCCTGAAAACTATTTCTCAATTCTAGCAAGACAAGGCTGGCAGTTGTCAATACCAGCGATTCCTGTGCTGCTCCCTTTCTCTCTCAGATCTGCTACAATCAGTGGAGGAATCTAAACAGCACTTCAATGCATTCAATGTCTCCTTACTAGGGGAATGAAATCTCTTTGCTACATCACCTAGTTAAGTGAGTGCAACTGCTCAGTACACTGGAGTATCAAAATGTAGAAATCACCTTGGAAGCTTATTACTACAATACTTTCACAATAAAAAAGACAGAATCATTATTAATTTCGAATAAAAAAATGTTCAGGATAAATTTCAGATGTCTATGTCAAGATGTCCAGCTAGCAGTAAATTAGGTTCAAAGCTCATTAGCAACATTTGATCTTAACATAAGTCTTGAAGAGTCACGTACACATTGGTAGTAGTTGAAATTAAGGTTGTAGATGAGCCCTTTTAGAAAAGGAAAAGAAATGAAGCATTCACAATCAATTACAATAGTTAAGAGCAGTTAAAAAAAGAGGAAGAAAAAAATCTAGCACACAGAAAAATCAGAGGCAAAAGGAGAATAGCATTATGGAACATATAAGAAAAGAGTGTTTCAAAAAGAGAAAGTCCAGCTGGGTGAAGTGGTGCATGCCTGTAATACCAGCTGCTCGACAGTCTGAAAAAGAACGGTCACAAGTTTGAGTCCAGCCAAGACAACTTAGTGAATTAACAAGACCTTGTCTCAAAAATAAATAAAAAAGGCTGGGGATGGGCTGGGGATTTAGCCCAGTGGTTAGAGTGCTTGCCTAGCAAGCCTAAGGCCCTGAGTTCGATCCCAGCACCAAAAAAAAAAAAAAAAAAAAGGCTGGGGATATA
>PVJO010029716.1:0-16469 GCA_004026905.1 Hystrix cristata
ATAGGGTCTTTAAATTTGGGAATTTTGATTTTTTTTGAGTTCCTTATACATTCTAGATATTATACCTTTGTTTGAGGGACAGCTGGCAAAAGTTTTTTCCCAGTCTGTGGGATTTTGCCCCATTCTATTGATTTCTTTTGCTGTCCAAAAACTTTTTTTTAATAAGATGTGGTACAAAGCCCTGATTCTTTGTATTGTTTCCCATGCAGTCTGGGTTCTGTTTATAAATTTTTTTCCTACACCTACGTCTTTGACAGTTCTTCCCATTCTATTTTCCAGTAGATTTAGTGTTTCTGTTTTAATGTTTAGATCTTTGATCCACTTTGATTTTAGCTTAGTACATGGTGAGAGATATGTATCTAGTTTTAGTTTTCGGCATGTGGCAAGCCAGCTTTTCCAGGACCGTTCATTAAAGAGGGTATCTTTCTTCCAATAAGGGTGTTCAACTCCTTTGTCGAAGATGAGGTATTTGAGTGTCTTTAGAGTTATTTCTACATCTTCTATCCTGTTCCATTGGTCATCTGATCTGACTTCGTGCCAGTACCATGCTATTTTTTATCACAGAGGCTTTAAAGTATAATTTCAAGTCGGGGCTTGTGATGCCCCCTGCCTTATTCCTGTTGCCCAGGATTGTTTTTGCTATTCTTGGTCTCATCTGGTTCCAGATGTATTTCGTGATTGTCTTCTCCAATTCTGTGAAGTATGTTGTTGGTATTTTGATTGGAATTGCATTAAATCTCGATAGTATTTGAGGAAGTATGGCCATTTTCACTATGTTGGTTCTTCCTACCCATGAACATGAGATATCTTTCCATTGTCTGAAATCCCTTTCAATTTCCTCTTTTAGAGTACTGTAGTTTTAAATGAAAAGATCTTTGACTTGTTTTGTTACGTAGATTCCTATTTCATTATTTTTGATGAGGTTCTGAAAGGAACATCTTCTGTTATTTCTTTCTCAGTGAATTTGTTATTGGTATATAGGAATACTGTTGACTGTTGGTTAGTGAGTTTATACCCAACTACACAACTGAATTTAGTTATTAAATGTAGAAGTTTTTTGGTGGAATTTTTTGGGTCTTCTATGTAGAGTATCATGTCATCTGCAAATAATTGTAGCTTAACCTCTTCCTTTCCTATCTTTATTCCTTTTATTTCTTTCTCTTGCCTGATTGCTCTGGCTAATGTTTTTGACTATATTGAATAATAGAGGTGATAGTGGACAACCTTGTCTTGTTCCACATTTTATTGTGAAAGCTTCCAGTTTCTGACCATTAGTGTAACGTTGGCCATTGGTTTGTTATAGAGGACTTTTATGAAATTTAGATATAGACCATCTATTCCTAATTTCTGTCGAGTTTTTATCATGAATGGGTGTTGGATTTTGCCAAATGCTTTTTCTGCATCTATTGAGATGATCATGTGATTTTTGTCTTTGATTCTGTTCATGTGTTGTATTACATATATTGATTTGTGTATGTTAAACCATCCCTGCATCCCTGGGATGAATCCTACTTGGTCATAGTGTATAATACTCTTGATAATCCATTGACTTCTGTTTGCTAGTATCTTATTGAGAATTTTTGCATCTATGTTCATTGGGGAAATTGACCTGATTTTAGTTTCAGGGTAATACTTGTTTCCAGGAATGATTTTGGAAGTACTGCTTCCTTTTCAATTTCATTAAAGAGTTTGAGGAATAGTGGTATTAGATTATCTCTGAATTTCTTGTAGAATTCAACTGTGAAACCCTCAGGACCTGGCCTTTTCTTTGTTGGCAGATTTTTAATTACCTCTTCAATTTCAATAGTTGATATCGGGTTATTTAGTAGTTTTATCTCTTCTTGATTCAGTTTTGGTAGTTCATATGTTTCTAAGAATCTGTCCATTTCTTCAGTATCAGTTCTTAAAGTAGGTGCTGATGATCCTTTGGATTTCCATTGGATCAGTTGGGACTTCACCCCTTTCATTTTTTATTGCATGGATTTGGGGCTTTTCTTTCCTTTTTCTTTTTTGATAAGATTGGCTAAAAGTTTGTCTGTTTTATTTAATCTTTCAAAGAACCAACTCTTTGATTTGTTGATTCTTTGTATTGTTTTCTTAGTCTCAATTGCATTAATTTCAGCTCTAATCTTAATAATTTCCTCTCTCATATGAGCTTTGGGTTTGATTGTTCTTCTTTTTCTAGATGTTCGAGGTTCAACATTAAGTTGTTTATTTGAGCTTGTTCTGTCTTCCTGATGTGGGTGTTCAACACAGTGATTTTTCCCTCGTAGCCCTGCTTTCATTGTATGCCATAGGTTTGGGTATGTTGTATTGGCATTATCATTAAACTATGTAAATTGCTTAATTTCTTCTTTAATTTCTTCTGTGACCCAGCTGTTGTTCAGAAGGATGGTATTTAGTTTCCATGTGTTTATGTGTTTTTTTTTTTTTGGTTTCTGTTACCATTGAATTCCAGTTTTATTGTGCTATGGTCTGATAGTATGTATGGTATAATTTCAGTTCCCTTGCATTTACTTAAACATGCTTTATGAGGTAGTATGTGGTCTATTTTGGAGAACGTCTCATGTGCAGGTGAGAAGAATGTGTATTCTGTTGTTCTGGGCTGGAACACTTTGTAGACATTTGCTAAGTCCACTATTTTGCAGATTTGATTAAGTTCTGATATTTCTTTGTTAATTTTTTGTCTAGTTGATCTGTTTATTTGTGACAGTGAGGTATTGAAGTCTCCCCTTATAGTTGTTTTATTGTTTATCTGTCATGTTCTTTAATATTTGTTTTATGTAGTTAGGTGCACCGATAGTTGGGGCATAAATATTAATGGTTATTATTTCTTCCTCTTGAAGTTTTCTCTTGAGAAGTATGTAGTGACCTTCTTTGCCCCTCTTGATCAATCTTGGTTTGGAGTTCACTTTGTCTGAGATTAAGATAGCTACCCCTGCTTTTTTTCTGGGTTCCTGTTGCATGAAATACTGTTTTCCATCCTTTGATTTTCAGTCTTTGGATTTCCTTTTGTGTTACATGTGTCTCTTGTATGCAGCATATTGATGGATCTTGTTTCCTGATCCATTCTTCTAGTCTGTTTCTTTTGATTGGAATGTTGAAACCATTTACATTGATGGTTACAGGTGTTACAAATTGACTTATTGTTGTCTGTATTTCACCTCAGTTTAACTGCTTGTCTTGCCTGGTGGATTCTTTTTATTAGTGTTCCTGTAATTATGGTTTCCTTCTTCCTTTTGGTCAGATATCCTTTAAAATATTTTGTAGAGTTGGTTTGAAGGTCATGAATTCCTTCAGTTGTTCTTTGTAGTGGAAGTATCTTATTTCATTGTTGAACTTGAAAGACAGTTTGAGTGGGTGCATCAATCTGGGTTTTAGATTATTTTCTTTTAAGGCTTGAAATATTTTGCTCCTGGCTCTCCTTGATTCAAGGGTTTGTGTTGAGAAGTCTGCTTTTATTCTATACCTTTATAGATTATTTTTTCCCCTCTTACAATTTTCAGTATTCTATTCTTTCATTGAGTTTCTGGACTCTTGATTATTATATGTATTGGTGTAGATTTATTTTGCTCATGGGTAATTGGGGTTCTCTATGCCTCACTTATCTGTATGTCAAGTTCTTTTCTGATGCTTGGGAAGTTTTCTGTCATTACTTCTGTAAATAATCTTTTTAGATCCTTTGCACTGTCTCCTGCATTTTCATTCACTCCAATCACCCTTATGTTGTTGTTCTTTGCATCATCTTGCAGTTATTGTATTGCTTTTCCATAGTCTCTAGCCATTTTTAAGCCTTTTCCTTTTCAAGGTTATGGGCTGCAGTCCTGTCTCCCAGGTCTGAGAGTCTGTCTTTGCTTTCATTTAATCTGCTGCGTGTACTTTCAAGGCAGTTTTTGATTTCTTCCATATCTGTTGTATCTGTTTCATGGGTTCCATTTTTTTTCAGAGTTGAGTGGTCAAGTTTTCCATTGTTTTTCTAACGTCGTCTATTTTTTGAATCTGTATCTACTCTAAACTCACTAAGCAGATCTTTCATCATGAGCTTCATCTCTTAATTTGGCCAATTATTTGTAGTCTGATATTCTCTATAGCCTCGTCCATCTGTTTTTTAACTTGTGCTGCTGTCATTTCTGAAAGTTTGGTTGGATGTTTTCTGATTTCCTCTATTTCATTGTCCTCTGGATTTGTTCTGGGTGGGCTGGGGCACTGGAGTTGTATTTTACTTCTGGCTCTGGTCATTTTCTTTTTACCTATATGTATTTCCCCCCTTTTAAGCTCAGTGTTGATTTTATATTTTGCTTATGGTAGGTTACTTGAAGAAAAATATCAATGCTTTCCAATTAGACGTGTGTTCCTTTAGTGTCTTCTAGGTATATGTGGGTCTTGGCTTTTGTGTCAGGCTCAAGCTCCTGGATTATCTTAATGATTATTACCTCAGATAATTACAGTATTACCATAAGAGAATGTACAACTGGTTATAACCTGTATAATAGGAATAGCATTAATTACCTTCATGAAATTGACCAATTGTGGTAACTATTAATTTTGTATCTTTAATTATAGGAACAAGTTCAACACAGTTATAAAGTAGAATCCAGTGCAAACCAGGAATTTGTATGTAGTGGGTTTCTGGTTAGTAAAGTGGTTTTTACCATGCATGTAGGGTGTATAATGAGGGATAAGAAAAGGTAGAGAGTTCAATGAAGAGAGTTCTAGTCGATGCAATACTTAAGGATAAAAGGATGTTACTTATACTTTCGGAAATTTGAGTAGGTAGTTTAGGAAGAGTGAAGGGTTGGAGTAGTGGATCAAACCATGTAGAACCTAGACAGTATTCACTCATGTGAAAAATGAATGGGAGTGAGAAGATGAAAAGAAAAATAAAAATCAGAGCATTTGGTTGAGGAAGGCAAGATATGAACAAGGCAGGAGTCAATAAAAGTAAAAACCTAAGCAACAACAACAAGAAAGAATAGGTAGAAAAGAGAATACATCAGAGAGGTAACAGAATGACTAAGAGAATGAAAAAATAAAAGGAGACACAAAGCAAATATGTACATATATCATATATACATATACATATAGTGGGATTTCTCTCATGTCCACCATTCTGTGGAGGTGCGCAGGCCAAAACCTGATTTTGTGCTTGTTAGCCCTGCTGAGTCTGCAGTACTCATGCCTGAGTTGGCCTCCAGGCATGGACTCTGGGGCAGTTTTCAGACTGCAATTCTCTGGGAGATCCTTGGTAGCCTGCCCACGTCTCCTTACCCTTTATGTCTCTAAAACTTTACTCAGTGTTACAGGTATTGTTGGATCTACCAGATAGTGATTGCTTGGATAAGAAGAGAAATATAAAAAATAAAAAAAAAAAAGAAAGAAGAAAGAAAGAGAGGGGCCCTGGTGGCCTCTGTCCAAGATCTTTACCACATTTCTTGAGTTTCACTCTGCTGGTTTGAGGGTGGAGCCGGTGTGGATCCGTGGCCAGGGAGGCTGCAGACTGACCGCCTCTAGCCTCTTGATCCAATGATCAAGCATCAAGTTGTCCCTGGCAGGGGGCGGAGCTGGCACAGGTCCTTGGATGGGGAGGCTACAGACCCAGACTATTGATTCTTTAAGTGCATTACCCTACTAATTTGTATAGAAAACAAAATGTGGATTTACAAAGTAAAGTTATAATAGGTTTTACATTGGTACTATTACACTACATGTTAAGAATATTTTACTCGAAGACAAAAAAGTGCAATAACAAGTTACATCTATTGGCTCTTATAATCACTCAGGTATTTACCTTTGTTATATTCTTTATTTCTTTATGCATCTGCTCATTCCTGTTTAATGTCCTTTCATTTCAACCTTTAGAACTGCCTTGAGTATTTTGAGCATCTTTAGGATAATTATTTTATGATGTTTGTTAAAAACATCTGCCGTCAAATCTTTTTAATGAACAGTTTCTATTGATATGTTTTTTCTTTTGAATGGGTCATATCTCCTCCTTCTTTTTATGACTTGAATTTCTTGTTGAGAACTAAGCATTTGAATCTAATAATTTGTGACTCTGAAAATTACATTGTCTTCCTTTTCCAGAGATTGCTGGTCATTGTTTTTGTTGTTGTAGGTTGTCTCTGTCCCAAGGATCAGGGGAGTCTAAATTTAACGTCTTTTCAGGTTTTTTTTGTGTCTGCACCTTTTCTTGGGCATCCATAATAACTTTCTAAATTTTCCTGCACATGCACTTGTTTTGGAAAATTAAAAATCTTGCTCTCAAAAGATGATAAAGAGAAAAATGAACAGGTGGAAGGAAAGGTGCTATCCCATAATATTTCCTGTATGTCATTTCAGCAAGAGGGAAAGGAGCTTGAACAGTTGGAGGAGGGCATCAGCACTGGCACTTCACCTCTTTGTCTGCACCTCTTGTGATTTGACGAAGCAATCAGTTATCAGAGTACAGATCCTAAATATTAGGAAGATAGAATTACTTTTTGCCGATCCTGTTTCCTGGCAGTTGTGTGCAAGCTGGTCTGGGAACATGTACATAGCTGCCTGCAAAAGGCCTAGAGTTGAGATGGATAGGTAGTCGCTACTGTCATAAGAGCTAAAATTAACTGCACTTACCCATCTAAGCCTTCCTATGGGAGTTAAAAGCCTTCAGTAGCCTCTAGACCTCTAAAATGCAATCATGTGTCACTTAATGATGGGGGTACGTTCTGAGAAAAATAGCATTAGGTGATTTTGCCCCTGTGAAAAGTCAGAGTATGTTTACACAAAGTAAGATGGTTGTGATGCCACCAGGCAATTTTATGAAACCTAAATGATATATGTGGACCATTGGTGATTGTAACATCCTTTTGTGTTATGTGACAGTAGTTACATCATACAAATTTTGTCAGTGCAGTTGTTTTCTAGGTGGGGAAAGAGATTCCTGGTGCTTCCTACTCTTCCATTTTACGTAATCCTCTTTAATTACATTTTATGAGTTGAGAGTCACCTCCCCCAGGCCCCACCCAAGGACTGAGAACAGCCTATAAAAGAGACTATCTCATCTGAAGTAGAGGTTTTAAAGCCCTTTTGTAATTGTCTTTCCTCCATATACTGGGCTATTTTCAGTGTTCACTGTTCAATACAATGTTTCTAGTGGTGGAGAACATCTTAGTGTCCTCTGTGGAGTTCATTTGGGCTTAAATCTACTAAAGAAGAATGCATTCCTTCATTGAGACTATCACATTATTATGAACACCTTTTGTTTGTTCTAGGAATGGAGGACAGGAGCTGATGAGGAAAACTTCTAACCATTAGCTTCATCCAGCCATTTGTGAAATGATGTATTTTTAGTCCAGAGGTTTATAACCTGTTATTCTTTTGGCAGTTGTGAAATGCCTGAATTCATATAAAAGGTTTTATGTATATATACATATATGTAAATATGGTTTGCATGTATACATATATATGCTGAATGTACATACACATACATACATGCATATATATGTATCTGTGTGTATGGCCTGTGGCTTCAATAGATATAGAAGTCCTAGATCACCAGCCAGTCCTGCTGTCCAGTCCGTCTTCTCCAGAAAATTTCCATGCAGTTTTAGTGAAGACTGTCTGTAAAATAATGGTGTACCAGACATACATTTAAAGAAAAATAGGAGGTTCTTTTGTATTCATGAAAAATCTCTTTATTACTTGTTTTTATGAAGTCTTGTCTCATTCGTACATATTGTTTTGCCTTTCTTTTCATTTGTCATTTCATTTCTTATAATTTTAACATGTGTACTACCCCCCCACATATATTTATTATATCTTTTACTGCAGCTGCTTATCACTTCTAACTAATGAATAAAAACTTGAGAGTGGGGTCTGCCTCTTTAGACTTCTCCTGCAGTACCAGGTATGGCATTTTACAAATAGCAAGTGATTAATAAATTACAGTGGAACTTTGTCAGAAGCAGTCTGTCAGAAATTTCCCGTGGAGATTTGCATATTCAGTTTTAATTGCTTCTACTTCTTATTACTAACTAACAGGTATGATTTCAGGAATATAAATATTATTTTATAACTCTTGTGTGTTCACTATGCAAATTAATTTAGTTGGGATAAAAACACTGATTCCTGTAAGTATGTAATCAGAGTGGTGATATCATTTATTAGACTGCTGTATTTTTGTATTTTGTGATGCACCTATATGTTCTTATTATTTATTTTGCAGTGAGGGAAATAAACCTGCAGGATATCAAGGAGGATTTGGAACTGGACCCAGAGGAGAACAGCACCCTTTTCATGGGCATCCTTATCAAGGGACTTGCCAAACTGAAGAAGATCCCAGAGACAGTTAAGGCAATCAAGGAGCGCTTGGAGCAGGAGCTAAAGCAAATTGTGAAGAGGTCCACCACACAGGTGGCAGACAGTGGCTATCAGCGGGTAGAAAACCTCACTGTGGAGAACCAACCAAGGTAGATGGGGGTGCAGTTTGTTTTTGGTAACTATTTTCTAGGGTAAAGCGTAAGTAATTTGTCTTCTCTCAATGTCATTTTCTTGAACTTGGCATATTATAGTTCATAGAAACTCCAATAAGGAAAAACAGCTTGACTATGCTTAATTCAGTTGTCTGGTTTTTGATTTTGCTAAGAAATTTTAAACATTGTCCGTAGTCATGTATGTTGAGTGAAAGATAGAGACATATCTATAGAAAGATTTATATTTAAATACATTGAGTGAACAGGTAAATTGAATGTAACAGTTACTGAACATGTATTAGATACTAAGCAGTTTTCCAGGCCATCTATCTATCTATCTATCTATCTATCTATCTATCTATCTATCTATATCATTTAATTCTCACTACAACTCTGTGAGCTAGTTATCAGTATCAGTATTTTATGTTAGGACACACGAGGCTCAGAGATTAAGTAATTAGCTGAGGCTTACAGAAAAGGAGGCTGGTCTTAGAGTTGAGTTCAAGTCCATTTGATTCTAAAGTATCTGTCTTTAGACTCATGTCTCATGCTTTTTTCCTAGCATTTGATGGTTAGTAGGCAAGTCAGTCTCAGGAATTCCTGTATTTACTTAAAACAACAAATAATACTTGGATGTCATAATTTTTGTTTCATAAGGACAGTGTTGGATTTATTTTCAGATCCAAACTCTCTGACTATCATGTATTGGGAGATCATGTCTATCAAGCCAGATTTGAGAGTGTAATAGACCAGTGTTATCTGACAATGTTTGAAATTGGGCATTTTCTAGAAAATAAAAGATTCACTATAAAGGAGCCTTTGACCCCATGCTCCTGCCTCAATCCCTGCTTTTCTGCTTTTGCCTCTTGATTCCCAAGCATAAGTAATTTATCTTCTCTTGAGGTTACTTTCTTGAATTGGCATGTTATAGCTCATAAAAACTCAGGTAAATGAAAACAGCACATAGAAAACAGCCATATACAAAGGCGGGAATTTGGCATGAAGAAAAAAGATCATACAGTTTTATATGAAAATAGTAGACAAAATTGGAGCCTGTCTTCCCATTTGTTCAAAGCATATGAGCTCCCGGGGGTTGAGAGGTATAAAGGGGTTAAAATCTTGTTAATATCATGTGAAGGAAATTTTAGTGTTTGTACTTAAAGCTTTTAATTTTTTATAAAAAGAAATTAACTTTAAGGAGAAATATTATTAGTTCATTTAGTATAGACCTCCCCAGCCTTTTAGTATTTTGGAAAAATTAATGTAGTCTATTTACATTTTCTGTATTCTTTTGTAAATGTCTAAGTAATGATAATTTTAATTACATGTTAAAAATCTTCAGAAAATAATACCCTGTGAACTTCATACAGAAGTACTATGGTTGGTGAAAAAAACTGTTGTCCACTCTGCTCATATAAGAGAATGTTTCACAGCAAATGGTTGAGGAGTGTGGGTTTTGGAAAGCAGAACTGCCTTCATATTCCAGCTTTGTGATCTGTGGAAAATATACCTATCTTGTAAGGCTTACTTTAGAAGAGGATGTATGTTCAAGGTGTTTAGTAGAGTAGCACCAGTAAGTACCATGCATGCATATGTATGTATATGAATACATGTATTTATTTATTATGGTGCCTTCTTCAAATTCCATGTTTTTTGATCTCTTATGTCATGATCCAGAGAAGGCAAGGAACAGCTGTAAATTGAACTTTGCTTTTCTTCTTTCTTTGCCTAATGCCTGGATTTCCGTGAAGACCTTTTGACTTCTTACTAATGAATAGCAAACCATTCTGAAATTCTGGTTTGCTATTTGCCCTGTTGCTGAAAGTCCCTAGATGAATATACTGAATGTTCATAGGAAAATAACATTACTATAATATATATTGGAAATAAAGCAAAAGGGCACAGATAATAACTCTTCTGCAGATCTCATTACACTACCTTTAAAAACATTTTGTCTTTCATAGGATTTTGACCTCTTCTTCTTCTGTTGCCTCAGACCTTTCCAAAATTCATGAGTGGAAATTACAGCACTAGAAGTGGAAATTCAGCTCACTGCCCCAGGAAATACTAAATGTTTCTCAATGAGAAATGAGTCAACACAAGTTTTTTTTTGTTTTGTTTTGTTTTGTTTTTCCCTTTACTTTAAGTTTCATTTTTTGGTCAGTATTTTAAAAAGCTTTTGTAGGCAGGATATATTGAACACTAACAAGTGAACAAGCTGTTTTGGTTTCTTATCTATAACATAATACCATTTTATAAAACAAAGGTCTATAAATTTTTGGCTAAAACACTTTATTATGACATACCCTATTACAGAGAAAGTAAACATTTGAGGTGAACCACTTCATTAGCAGATCAAAGATTAAATGCTTAGACTGGGATTCCAAGTGACTGATAATTTTGAGCAAGTTTCTCATTGTTATGTTACATTAAATGATATAAAACTCTTCAAGAATTAATTCTTTTGAATTAATCACAGTCATTCAAAAGTGATTAGCATTGCTACCTCTAGAGGATTGGAATTTTAGAAAGGATTTTCTCAAATATCCCTTGAAGCTTGCATGGTTTGTGTGCATCAGATTTTATGTAGGAAGGTGTTAGTGACATTTATTTCAGAGATAGGTAAAAATCACAATACTTGTCATTATTACTGCTGTTTGAGAAATTTTATGGTTAAAGACAGAAAAATTTGTTTTCCTTAAGGAAAAGAAAGTTGGAGCAGAGGCAGAAAACAAAACAAAACAAAACAAAACACAAAAACACAAAAACCCAGGAATCCTTCCCCTTAATGTGCATATTCTTTCCTATCCTAAAAGAAATAGCCTATTCCAAAACATTAACATGTGAATGCTCCTCTGAGACAAGAAACCACTATAACTTTCCCTAAAAGTTTCATTGTTCATCATCATCATGTTAAATGTATTCTGCTTATGATGCATTGCTGGCCTGTTTTCATTTGTCTTTATGCAAAGAGAATTAATGTTGTGTGCTATTTTGCTAGAAATGTAGAAGAAACCAGTCTAGTGAATTCTGCCTTGCTTTAATTCTTAGAATCAGAATATTTCCTGTTTTAAAAAAGTCACTTTGATGACCCACTTATTTTATTTTTATCTACCAAGCTACCATCAATTTATCAGAGAAATATTTTCTTTTCTCTTCATTCATAATTTTTGGTGTCTTTATGCCTCCACACACAATTAAAGGAAAATATTCAACTAGTACTGCCAGGTTGGTAAACATTAGGGCAATAGGTGCCTTGCTAATCTGCAGAACCACTTGCTACCCATTGTTTTTCCAGAAGAGTAGGCAGTGTCTCCAGTTTCAGATAGTGAATGTGGCCTGCAGCCTCTGCCATTCAGAACCAGTTTCTTCAGCTCCTGTTGCCTAATTCTGGATTCTTTCCCCAAATCTAGCTCATGAGTATTTTTGTATCATCTTGTGTCAAAGAAGCTGAAAAAAGTTGAGCAATATTTAACAAATAAAAGCATGAGGAATAAACGCAAGGAAAAAAATCCCTCAAAGGTGCGAAATCCTGTCAAGAATAAGGAAGAGTAGAATGTGGGGAAAGAGAGTGATTGGCAGGTATGAGGCAGCTACTCCATCATTTGAAAATTGGTCTGTTTGTGTGTAAAGGCAAAAATTCATTGCAGGAGATGCTGAAGGCCTGCTCTACTTTGGTGACACTGTTAGTTTTGAAGAGAGTAGAGAGAATTAAGTAAATTGGTGCCATGGCTGCCAGGAAGGCCTTTCTTTCTTTTGGAAGGAGATCATTTTGCAGTGTTCCTTGACCTCTATACGAAGAAGAATGATCAAATATAAGACAGGAAAAGCAGAGAAAATTACATGCCTTGGGCTCACTGTGATAGAGTAGAAAGTCATGAAAATCAGGAAATACCCTTTAAAGCTTAGAGTAGTTGTGTTTGGGTTATAAGGCTATATGTGTTGTATGTGTCCCCTCCCACCATTTTACAACTTATGTCAGTCAAGTTATATTGAAAAAATGATTATTTAAATATTTCTTTAAATATTTACTGAAGTTACTTTAATCAGAAGAATCATTAAAAGTGGAAATGCTTATGGGGTTTTATAACTGTCCATACTAAATTTTAGTGTGGAAAAATGTAATACTTATTTTTAGACCAACTAGATGTTCTTCAATTTTCTTTTTATGATAATATGTATCTATCTGTGTGTGTTTGATTAGTTTTCTTACTTCTTGTAGAATAGAAAAGAAAACAGTTTGCCTTCTTCAGTACCATACCTCCAGAATCTAGCACAGTGTCCACCTGACCCATAATAAATTTTTTTTGTGGGGGTGCTGGAAATCGAATTCAGGGCCTTGCACTTGCTTCGGCAAGCACTCTACCACTTGAGCTAAATCCCCAACCCCCATAATAAATATTTGTTGAATGAAAAAAATGAATTCTGTATATTATACCTGCCGTGGACCAGACACTAGACAAAAGTGTTAAACAGAACAAACATAGTCCCACTCCTCATGGAGCAGTTTAAAGGGGGAAGAAGGCTTTAATCAGAGAACACTGTGGTAATAACTGTAAAGAACAAGCAAAGCGTGCCTTGAAAGTGTATGACCATGGGTACCTTATCTAGTCTGGCTAGGTAGACATTAGGAAGTAGCTTGTATTATTATTATTTTTTTTATAATAAAGTGAGGCAACTTGTATAACTCTTTTACCCTGTTGTTGTTGTCAAGCTGCATTCATTTGCTGGCACGTATCATTTGGTCTTCTAGACGTCCAGTTAGCAGAACATGGGCATTTACGATGAGAGAGGAAAACAGGCCAACTTTTTCATATACTAAGTGCAGACTTTTGTTGACCTCTGTGGCTGATTAAGTTTTGATGAGTGTTGCAAATATGCTTTTCTTTGAGATGATAGCAGTTTTTTATGTCATAGGTAATGTTTGATGATTCTTATATGTATTCCTTTGCCAACAGATTGTATCATCATGTGTTTTTGTCTTTGCCAATCTGAAGGGGGAAAACTAGTATTTCTAGCATGGGTTGAAATTTGCATTTTTCTTATTAGGAGTGAAGTTAAACTTCTCATTTATACAAAAATAATTTGTTTTTGTGATGGCTTAGTTATATGGATGTATTGTTTCAAAGTAAGCTCTCTTGAGAATGGGTGAGGATACAGATTTTAAAAAAAGGCGTAAAAATGACACTGAAGCAGGAGATGGATATAGGGTACTTCATTTATCGTAGTACCTTTACTTTTTGATGTTTGACATTTTCAATAATCCAGTCTCTAAATAATATTTATTTTCCTTTCATTGAATACTTGGGTTTCCTTTTAAGTGACCTCTTTACTGCAGAAACTCTTTATATGTTTAAGAAATAGATGCTTTGAGATTTATTTTGCAACTTCCCTGTAGTTTGCTTTTCACATTGTGATGTTTCTGGCCATGTAGATATTTTTGTTTTTATGAGGCTGTGTTTGTAAATATTTTCTTTTATAGCTTCTGGATTTGGTGTCATACTAGGTCTTCCACATTTCCAGACTTCTTCTAGTACTTACTAACATTCATTCTTAATACAGATGCTCCTTGACCTATGATGTTCTATCTCATTAAACCCATGGTAAATTAAAAATACCACATCAAAAATGCATTTGGTACACTTAACCTATTTAACACTATAGCTTAGCAGCAATACATTGTAGGAAAGGAACCAGGTTCCTTTCCTGGTTGTGTGGCAGACTAGAAGCTGTGGCTTGCTGCCATTGCTTGGTATCACAAGAAAGTATTGTACTGTCTATCCTTGCTACCCAGAAAAAGACCAAAATTCAAATGTCGAAGTATGGTTTATACTGAATGCATTTTGCTTTTTCCTCATGATATAATAAAAAAAATTAGAAGTTGAATCATTGTAATTGGAGACTCTCTGTATTTACAGTACAGTAGTACCTCTTTATCCATGGGGCAAACCAAGACTCTGAGTAAGTGCTGAAGCCACGAGTAGTACCAAACCCTGTGTATATTACTTTTTCTATATGTTTACTTTGATGATAAAGTAGGCACAGTAAGATTAATGATAATAACTAACATGAAAATAGAACAGAATATTTATAGCAATATACTGTAATAAAAGTGATATGAATATGATCATTCTCTCAAAATATCTTATTGTATTGTACTCCCCCTTGTAATAAGGTGAGGTAATAAAACGTGTCCATGATGGGATTAGTGAGGTAGGTGACATAGACATTGTGAACACAAGCATTGAGTACAAGCACACCATGATAACTGAGCTGATACGTGAAACAGCTGCCGAATGACTATTGGACAGATATGGAGTGGGTATGTTGGCCAAAGGAGTGATTTTATCATGCTCTGAAAGATGCCATATGATTTAAAACTTTATAAATTGTTTATTTCTGGAATTTTCTATATAATATATTAGTACTGAAGTTGACAGTAGTTAACTGAAACTACAGAAAGCAAAACCACAGATAAAGTGGACTACTATATATCTTTGATACATATGGAATCTGAAGGAGAGGCCACGCTACTTTCAATCAGATTCTGTACTATTACACTGTATTATAATGGGCTGTGTACCCTTTTCAATTCTGCTGTCTATCTGTCATGTAATTGATTGTCAGGATTAGCAGTAAGTGCTTGCTGAATAATTGTAACTCTGAATCATTTGCTGTATAGTCATCATGATCTTTTTAAGGTTAATATTTGCCTCATTTCCTAAAACATTTTAGCCCCGATTTCTCACCCTATAAAGGCTGTGTGTTTTCGGAAATGGATTGAATTATTTTTATAAAATTTGGAAAAAATATATTTAAAAATATTGTTAAGATTTGGAGTTTAGAACTTAGGGGCTGGGGATTTAGCTCAGTGGTTAAAGTGCCTGCCTTGCAAGCACAGGGGCCTGAGTTCGATCCCCAGCACCAAAAAAAAAAAAAAAAAAACAAGAACTCAGCAGGAATACTGATGTATTATAGCATTCTTAATAAAATGGTTTTACCTTTGAGGAAATCTAAAGGCTCAGGGCCCCAAGGTTAGTTTTATAGTACACATATAATGTATATGAAAAGAGAAATAGGCGAAATATTTCTTTTCTCCTGATTTTTTTTTTTTTTTAGACCTGTGGCTAGAGTCAGCATGTATTTCTTTTTCAGAATAGCACTGCCTTTCATCTCTTCTTTCTGTATTGGTAACTCTTCTCTTAAAGTATCTGAAATGCAGGACTTGGTAGAAGTTGGTCATTTTATTTTCTAGAAAAGTCATTTAAGAGCAGCTTTGAAGCAAGGTCAGGCATTTGTCTTTGTGGCTTCTTGTAGCCATTCCCAAGCATTGCATGCAGCACCTGGACATGCCTGGAATCAAGAAAGGCCTCCATGTAATTTAGATGAGTAGTTAATTTGAATCAAAGCAAGTGGGAAGCAAGTACATTTAACTTCAGTGATTATGATTCCATTTGATTAAATCTCTACTTTTGATTACATGTATCAGTGAGAACATGCTTTAAATGCACCCAACTATTAAATATTGAAGAGTATGAATAGGATGTACCAGGGACATATAGCAGATATTCTACCAGTCTTTAACTTGGTTATATCCTCCACAGCTTTACTGAAAGATTTTTAAAGCAAATGAATTAATTTTTTTTTAACATATGGAACTAATACAAAGGATCGATGCTTGGGACCACATCCTATTAAAAGGCTTTTGCACAGCAAAAGAAATTACTAAAGATTGGGGCAAAAAACCACAGACTGGGAAAAAAATTTTTGCCAGCTGTCCCTCAAACAAAGGTATAATATCTAGAATGTATAAGGAACTGAAAAAAAATCAAAATTCCCAAATTTAAAGACCCTATCCAAAAATGGGCTTCTGAAATAAACCTTTCTCAGAGGAAGAAATAAAAGTAGCAAATAAATATATGAAAAAATGTTCAGCATCATTGGTCATTCGAGAGATACAGATCAGAACAACACTAAGATACCATCTCATTCCAGACAGCTATTATCAAGAAATCAACC
>PVJO010029717.1:0-16484 GCA_004026905.1 Hystrix cristata
GGATTTAGCTCAGTGATTAGAGTGCTTGCCTTGCAAGCACAAGGCCCTGAGTTTGATCCCCGGCACCACAAAAAAAAAAAAAAAAAAAAAAAAAAAAAAAAAAAAAAAAAAAAAAAAAAAAAAAAAAAAAAAAAAAAAAAAAAAAAAAAAAAAAAAAAAAAAAAAAAAAAAAAAAAAAAAAAAAAAAAAAAAAAAAAAAAAAAAAAAAAAAAAAAAAAGAGAGAGAGAGAAATGGCCACTAAGCATTGAAAAAATCTTCAACCTCTTATAAATACAGAAATACAAAATGAAATCACAAACACAGGCCATTTCACATCTGCCAGGTTAGCAAAAGATTAACAATACTAAATATCGGTGAGGATATAGAGCAACAGGAAGTCTTCTGCAAGACAGGTGAGCATATACCAGTAAGACCACTATAGAAACTAACCTGGTAAATATGAAGATGAAAACACCCAGTGATTTAGACAGTCTTTTTCATTTGTAGTTTTTCATCAAAATGGAATGCTCCATTGATTATAAGATGCACTGTTTTAAAAGTATCACCAAGAAGGGAAAATCTGCCAATTATACAGTAAGATGGCATTAGCTTTAATACATATGCTGATTTCTAATATAAAATGTAAAAAATACATCTTAAACTAAATGAAATGTAGCATGTATGCCTTTAAAGTCCCAACACACTTACACTGAGATATACAAGAGATTCATAGCATCATTGATTTTAGTGATGTTTAAAAGAGAACTGGCAACAATCGAAAATTTTTTTGAGAAAATTTATAAATAAGTAGAGATAGTCAACTTCTAAACAGTAAAAATGAATAAACCAGAGGTCCACACATTTCCATGGATAACAAAAAGTAAATAGAAATAAGGGCAGAAGTCAAGGAAATAGAAAAATGATAGGAAAAATTATCAAAGCCAAAATGCATGTTTTTTAAAAATCAGCAAAAATGATCAAGAAAAAATTTAAAAACACATACAACCAGCCATTGTCAGGAATGAAAAGGGTGGAATTATTACAGATTGTACAAATGAAGACGATAACAAGGGCATACTATGAATTATTTTTAGATAAGTTCAACAATTTAAAAAATATACTAATTGTTTGAAAAAATATGACTTACCAAAATGACACAAGATGAAACAGAAAATTGTAAAAGTCCTACATCTGTTAGAGGAATTGACTCAATATCAAAAGGCTTTCTTTTTTCAGTCCAAAGAAAATTCCAGGGCCAGGTAGTTTTTCTGGAGATGGAAAAATGAGAGGCTGGGATAGAATGAGATGGAAAAGAACAATACTTAGCCTAGAAAGCCTGCAGACACATATAGGAAATATGAATTCTACCATATATTTAAGAAAAAAATAATGGGAATACTATCAAAACTGGAGAAAAGGCCATCATAACTCTAATATCAAAACCTGCGGACATTACCAAAACACACAGAGAATGAGAGGTCAAATATCCTTCCTGAACATCAGCCAATGGTGTTCAACTATGGATGATGTTGGATTCAGAGGAGACATTTAGCAATGTCTGAACACTTTTTTGGTTGGTACAATTTAAGGGGGAAAGCTGTCATTGGCATCTAATGGGCAGAGGCCAAGAAGGCTGCTAAACATACTGCAATTGCACAAGAAGAGGTGTATGACCCAAAATGTCAATGTGCTCCACAACAAAGAAGTGTATGGCCCAAAATGTCAATAGTTCTAACGATGGCATTGGGGATTTAGCTCAAGGGGTAGAGCGCTTACCTAGCAAGTGCAAGGCCCTGAGTTCAATCCCCAGCACCCAACCACTCCCAGAATAGTTCTAAGGATAAGGAATCCTAACACAGACACAAAATTCTTAACAAAAGATTAGCAAACAGAATCCAGTAATATGTAGACAGGAATGATTCATCCTGACACGTAGAGTTTTTCTCAGGCATGACACTGGAAGAACTGGAAAAAGAGAAAAAGGTACACCTGAACTCTCATTTCATACACCAAAAAGTTAATGAAGCAGAGACCTAATTGTAAAGCTAAAGCTTTCAGAAGAAAACAAGCAGAATATCATTGTGAATTACCCAGAAAGTAACAATCACTTTAAAAGGATAAATTAGACTTTATCTAAATTAAAATTTTCTGTTCATGAGGAGAAATTTTTAAGCAAATGAAAAGGGAAGCCACAGCCTGGGATAAAACATCCATAAATCATATTTCTGATAAAGGGCTGATATCCAGGATACTTAACAAACCCCTTGCAAATTAATAATAAAAAGACAACCCAATATAAAACATAGTTACCAAAAGTGTACTGTCCTCATGGGAATAGAAACAAGGCCCCTTTGGCTGGTTGCCAGGTAGCTGTGAGGGACACACAAATTCAGACAGCCCACCTTCCACATGCAGGGCACCAAAGGTATGGTCCAGGACATCTAGATTTTGAATTTAAGATGGACTTCTGCCTTCTCCAGGTGTGCTTGCAGGCTGTCTGTGCTATAACTGGTTTCCTTTCGACTCTTTCCACCCTAGCCTCTCACATCCCTGCCTTGATCTATGGTTCCATCTGCCTATACAGGGATACAGGGTAATTTTATGGTGATCCTCTCGAGTGGTCTCAAATGTTGTCATTGCAACCTCATTATAGATGTGACCTGTCAAGAGGCCACTGAGATTAGGGTCTCGAGCTACCTTCTCCAAGACTGGCATTACAACTGTCCCTTTATCCCATTCTCCATCGCTCCACTTGGCCCTAGTAACTTTGGCAAAGACATCCCTTTCTCCTCTCTGAGGTTTGCCTGGGGCCTTTCCAAACCTTGATCAAAATGGGGTCAATGCAGATCAATCGCAAGAAAGTGGGGTTTGGGTCTCACACGAAAAGTAAGCATAAAGCAAGTGCTACTGAATTGCTAAACTTCACATACACCCAGCAACGTGCTGACAGTAGACTTCTGGAGTTTGTGCTTAGCTTCTTGGGTAATATGCTTGTGCTTAAATCTCTTCCTAGCCATTTTTACAGAATTTACCCCTGAAAATTTAAGGTCGAAGTGAGAGCTTTCCTAAGTCTTCTGCACATGGGAGACCCTTTAAACTCAGGAGAAATCTGTCCTACCATTTAAAGGTCAGTTCAAACTGTTTCCTTCCAGAAGTTTTTGCCCCAGACAAAACAAAGCAGATGTTCTTTGTTTCTACTCCATAATGTAACTTAGTGATCAGCAGTCACCTCCCTGGATGGAGTGTGGCCCTCCCAAGAGCAGGACTGCCCCCCTTGGTATCCTCACTGCCAAATCCTGGCATAGAGAGATAAGGCAACAGGGAGCAAGCTCAGATCCTGGAGGACCTGACCCCACTCTGACTTCAATAAAGTTAGCCAGTCAGCGCCTGTTTCCTGTCTGTAAAACGAGACTACACATCACACTCCCTTTACGGAGTCCATTACTGCAAGCAAAGCTCTTAGCACAAGTGCCTGGCACATGGCAGAAGCGAAAAGTGGCAGCTGCCAATAATAATAAGAGCTAGTTAAATGTTTGCTAGGCTGGGTCCCATGACAAGTGCTGGGTCTCCAGAGGTGGACCCAGTCCAGACCATTCGGGTGGGGCTTTCCATTGAGACTAGGACTCTTGAGGGAGCTGGGGCCAGATTAGACAAGAACCCCCAGAAGATATGTACTTATAAAGAAGAGGAGGAAAAGCCAGGGGTGTAGCTGGTGTTAGAGCCCTGGCTTCAATAGTCAATACTGCAAAACACAACAAAACAGAGAGAGAGACAGACAGACAGACAGACATAGAGAGACAGAGACACGGAAGTGAATTCCAACTTCATTTGTTTATTCCACCTCCCCTACCCCTAAGCAAACTGACAAATGAGGAGTGACTGGTGGAGACAGGTACTCAGTGAGCCCCCCTGGCCTCATGCACACATCCTGGGAAGATGGCGCCACACTGGGCCTGTGCTCCTGTGTCTCCTGGCAAGTCTCTGTGGAAGTCACAGTCACCCTGTTAGCACCTTCCTCCAGGAGCCACTTCCCACCCGGTTCTTTGAAGGAGCTGGGGGTGAAGTGACTTGCTCAGGGCATCTAAGACCACACTCATGGGAAGAACCACATATTATTATGTCAGTCCCAGGAAATTTTTAAAGAGAGCTCCAAATGTATTGCTGTATTCTTAATAGATTCCTGGTACAAAACTGCAAAGTACGGAGCTGTGCTCAGACCTCTATAAATCAAGTGCTTTGTTTGAAATTCCTGGATGCAAAGGCAATTTCGAGAAAAGTATTCATGATTTAAATCCATGGCAGCAGAGACGTGTGTGTGTATATGTGTGTGTGTGTGTGTGTGTGTGTGTGTGATAAAATGGTCATTTTTTTCATTTTTAAAGTTTTATCTTGAATTTTCCCATTAGAAACAAATGGGGAAACGTGGCCACTTCTTTCACGGGTGACAGAGAAGCCTCTCCTTCTGCCTTCATCAGCCAGGTTTTTGGCTCCTGAATATCCCTTTAGGGAACACAGTGTGAATAGCAATGAACTACAAAGACTAGAATGAAGCAGAGCTGCCCTTGAACTCTTAGTGCTGGCCAGCAGGCTCAGGCTCGTATTTGGAGCTAGTGCTAGCCAGCAGCTGCTCTTCTTCAAGAGGGCCGAGCAGTCACTACAGACAGCCCATCATGAGGTGACAGGCGATGGAAGCTTGATTTCTATCTTGTTTTCCTACTAGAGCAGAACAAAGGCACAGCTCAGTGCAGGGCTACGGGGTGATGGGATGATCACGGCTAAAACAGGAGGTTTGCTCCCCCCTACACACACACTTAACGAGCTCCCAAAGGCCTCTGCAGGGGGCTGGACTCTGTGTGGGTCTGGAATAGGTAACCCCTTCTGGGTGTGGGCTTTTCAAATTGCTCCAATGTTGGTGGTGGGCTGGGTGATTGTAGCAGGAGACAGGGCAGTGTAGGGAGTCAACTCTCCCCATCTCAGCAAAACCCTCAAGACTCCTCCCCAGTGACTTGTCGCTCTCCACCATCAGGCCTGGCCCTGGCATTGTCCAAGACTTCAGCAAAGGGTGAGATCACTCCATTTCCTGGGGGCCTAATCACTGTGCAAGGACCCCAGCCGCACCATCTCACTTAAGCCTCATGGTTGTCCTGTTGGCCGGCAGTATGACACCTATTTTAAACAAAAGGAAGCCCAGACTCAGAGCAGCTGAGCAACTTGCTGACAGAGAGGAATTCAAGCCAGAAATTACTGCCTCCCAACCCACAGGCCCACCATGCCACGCTACTCTGAAGGAAATAAAATGTTTTAGCCCTGTGCCGCCTAAATAGAGACCCAGCATGCCACAAAACAATGAGTAAAGCTATAGTTGTGTTTTTACTGACAAGACTGCCCCTTAATTCCTTCCCAGCCCTGCCTGAGTCTGATAAATAGGTCTCCCATTCCAAGGAGCCCTGAATATCCCATGATGAGCTGCCTGGCCAGGCTCAGGTACTGAGGGGGCTTGATCATGCAGACTTTCCATTTCCCCAAAAACAAGGTTTCTGAGGGTGGGCTCTGGCAAAGCCACATCAAAGAACCTGGAATGGGAACACCTAAGACTAAACAAACAGAGGAAAGTAAAAATAAAGCAGACTGTAAGTGGGTCTGGTGCTTATCTTCTTTCCCAACAAAAGATAACAGGTAATTGCTTTTTTATCACTAGCACTTGAAATTTGAAAGTAAAGAAGGAGAGAGGCTCGATATCGCACTTGTATTTTACAGCCCATACATCCTCAACGTCCACCTCTTCCGCTAAGGACCAAAGTCAAGTCTCCCCGATGCTCTAACACAATTCAATAAGCAAAATAGCCACAGGACAACAAAGGGGATGTCAGTCATGTCATTGCCAATAGGAGAGTTTTATGTGGCTGATTACACAGATACATCTATGCTCAGAAAAAGGAAGTTCTAAATTGGCCTCAATTCTCTAAATGCAGCCTGTACCTAAGAAGAGATGTTTGGACAAGGGGAACAAGATGATTCGTGGCCTTCCTAAGAAATGAAAGCACTGTTGCCTATTAACCCAGCCCTCCAAATTCCTGCCGGTTACTCGCAAAAACAACATCTCTAATAGATACAGCTTTTGCCCACAGCTGCCAAAGCAAAGTGCCTCCTGTGTTTGACCAGTGATATGTAGTGACACAAAGTCCTCACATCTGAGCTGTACGAGTTGCTTTCCTCCAGGATTATGGTAAGAGCCTTAGATTCCTCGCCACTTTTCAAGCTCTCCTACAGCCCAAATATGGGGCTGGACAAATATGAACTCTTTTCTGTCTATTGATTTCTAGAGATGCTCAAGAAATGACAATACTACCTTGCTTCATGAATGCCTCAGTTGGTAAACAATTCTGTTCTCAAACAAAAGGATTCGACAAGATTTTGCTTCCATTGCAAACTCCGCATTGGGTGACAAACACGACCGCAGCCATCTTCCCCACACAAACCCACATGTGGCTATCTTCCTCAAAATTTTAAAACAAATTAAGTTCGTGAACTGAGGTACCACTGTATATGGCCAAGCAGTCGGAGATTTCCTCTCCCCAGGATTCAAATTACTATTAAAAATTTTGAAGTTGATAATGTTTGTTGAATGCTGTTGTGCACTGAACTGTGTCCCCTCAAAATCCCTGTTCAAATCCTAGCCCTCAGCACCTCTGACTGTGATCTTACTTTGAAAGAGGATCTCCACAAAGATAATCGAGTTAAAGTTAGGTCATTACGGTAAGTCCTCATCCAATATGACTGGTATACAAAAAAAGGAAAATTGGAGACACACACACTTTCGTGCGAAGATGCAGGTGACGTTTGGGGTGATGCCTTTACAAGGCAAGGAACGTTGAGAATTGCCTGTAAGCCACCAGGGGCTAGAGGACAGATATGGAGGTTCATGGTCCTCAGAAGAAACCAACCCCTCCCTCATCTTTATCTCAGGCTTCTGCCTTCCAGAAATGTGAGTCAATATAGTTCTGTTGTTTAAGCCACCTAATTTTTGAAAGCAAAGAAGGAGAGAGGCTAGATATTGTGGTGCTTCATTACAGTATCCGTAAGAAACCTATGCAAAGGATTTCCAACTGCCATGTATGGTTACGGGTATATCATTTCCTGTTCTTATTTAACTATTTAACATACTGAGGAAGCTGTAACTCAGAGAAATGAATAACTAACTCCATATCTCACAGCTCCTGAGGGAAAGAGCCAAATTCACACCAAGTTAAAATGTCCAGAAGTCTGTGCTCTCCACCTCTGTGTTGTTCTGCTTCTACTTACTTTAGATGTGGCTTCCCAGCACACCATGGAGAGCAGTTCTTCTCAAAGTAACTAAAAGCAAAACTAACTGCTAACCAGGCCAGGGAAACCCCAAAGCCAAGACACTATAAAATATTTAATATGTTGATGTGAGGCATATTGCCAGCTGAGCCAGAGCCAGGAACTGGTCCTTGGCTGATGGACAAGAGATTCCTGCTGCAGAAAGCTGAGCCTGGAGCTAAATTAGCTTTGAAGTTGATTAAACCTCAACAGCTCCAGGGAGCAGAGGCTGGAGGCAGGCCCTGCAGGCCCAGTGCTGAGTACAACTGTGTGGAGGCACCTTTCCACTCCAGCAGTTCATGGGGGGGGATCGCTGGGATTATTTTTCACATTGGGAATACTCAGCAACCCGATTGTAGTTTGCATTAGTGCAGTTAGCAGGAAAAGTAAACCCATCATGAATGGAGTAAAAAATCCATGCTAGGGTTTTTTTGTTTCATAGCAGAGAGAGACCGAAATTATTATAAGGGTGTGTGTGTGTGTGTGTGTGCGCGCACGTGTGTGTGTGTGTGTGTGTTCTTAATTGTCAATAGAAGCCTCTGCAGTGGGATTTTATTATGGGAAAGGATTTCGTTCAAAGAAGCCACCTCCAGTTACCATGTTATTTAAAACATAAGACCATATGAATAAATGCATTTTAGTGATTCTTCTGTTTACATCGACCTTCAGCCAAATTATAGTGGAAATAAGTTCACTCCATATATATGGTATGAATGAAATGCTCAAAGATTGAAATCTGGGAGAAAATGTAAGTAAAGCAATAGAAATGTAATGTTCACTTCATGACTTCTATAAAATGGACAAATTTTCTAAAACCAATGTATTCGGAAAGGTTTGTAAATTACGTTTTCCTACACATGGTTACTAAGCCTGTTATACGACTTGCAGAATTTTTACAATTCTGCCTAAACAATGAGACTTACTGTGTCAAACCATGAAATGCCACATGATAAAACATGGAAAGCTGTGAACCAAGCAAACATTCCTAAGACCACAGGAGCTGCCAGCATAGTAAGATAAGAAAGTGAGAAGTGTGCAGTAGGAATGGAACAGATGATACTCATGGGCTTTCAGAGGATACGACTCTTCACCTGGAAACTCAGGGTTTAAATGGGAAAACTATTTGAACTGCTAAGGGAGTGAAGCCATTTAATCAAAATCAGAGCAGCCCCCAAGAAGCAATAACTGTCATAAAGAGCAGCAGTGCTCCATCAGAAGATATCAGATGAAAAAAATTAACAGTGGCAACAAAATTAGAAACATCCAGGGAGGACATCTAACATGAAATGTGCAAGAGCTATATTAAGGGTATCATAAAATTATACTGGAGGAAATGAAAGGAGAATTAAATGTGTGGGGAGGTATGGCATGTTCCTGGATGTAAAAGTAAAAATTGCAAAGTCTATCTTTCCCAAACAAACACATAAACCTCCATATTTAGTCCAGAACTTGAAAATCTGATTCATGAATTTATGTGGAAAAGAGAATGCATCAGAAGAACCAAGACGATTTTGACGATGACAAACAGTGGGATAGTGGCACACTGCATATCAAAGCAGGCCTCAGCACAGGAGAAGATGGATACAACAGTGGAACAAAGTAGAAAGTAGGTTTTTTTTAAGAATACGTGTTTTTAAGAATTGAGTCCATGAAACAGACATATCAAATCAAAGGGAATATAATAACATATAACAGTAGTAATGCATTTGGGAATAAAATTATATTCTGGTCTAAAAATAAAGCAATATACAAAACTAAATTTAAAGTGAATTAAAGGCCCAAATATATAAACAAGTAAAATTTCTAAAACTAATAGAAGAATTTTTTAATAAGATTGGAGGTCTTCAGAAAGACGAAATATCCAGTGGTCACAAAAGATTAACATTTGGACTACAAAACACGTAACTTTTATTTGACAAATGTTATCGCATACAAACATATAAGGTGAGCAACAGACAGAAAGAAAATACTAATACTCAGGTTATAAAAGTATCACCCATGATTCTATTAGGAGAAAACACTTTAGAAAAATGAATAAATTATTTGCTCATAGATTTCACAAAAAGTACAAGATAATAGATATTAAAAAGATGCTGTGCTGTTTAACAATAGAAGAATTATAAATCAAAACAAAAACATTTAAATATCATATATCAAAAGGAGAGTTTGTACATGATCAAAGCAAAAAGACAATCCATAGAATGTAGGAAATATTTGCAAATCATATACCTGATAAGTGTTTAATGTCCTGAATACATACGGAACTCTCACAATTCAACAATGAAAAGACAAGTAACTGAATTTAAATAGGGTCAAATAACTTCAGTAGATATTCTACGAAGAATATTTACAAATGGCCAACAAGTACATGAAAAGATTTTCATTACTCTTAGTCATTAGGAAATGTAAATCAAAACCAAAATGAGACACTTCTTCAATCTCATCAAGATGGCTACAATTAAAGCAGAATAAAACAGAGAACAAATGTTGGTGAGAATAGAGCAAAGGGATGTGACATGATGAAGCTCCTCAAAAATGGCTTGACACGTCCTCAAAAAGTTAAATGCAGAATTACCATATGACCATATGATAGTGTACAGGCACTAAATAATTAGCCACAGTACTCAAACAAATACCCTTGTAAAAATATCCTTATCAGCACTCTTCACAATAGCTGAAAAGTGGAAGCAACCCAAATATCTATGAACAAATAAATGGATAAACATATTGTTATACATACATACAATGAAACAGCATTCAAACATAAAAAGGAATGAAGTACAGATACATACTGCAATGTAAATGAACTTTGGAAATGTGCTAGAAAGTAGAAGCCAACCACAAAAGGTCATACAGTGTAAACTTTCCTTCATATGAAATGCCCAGAACAGGTAAATTCACAGAAATGGAAAGCAGATTAGTAGTTTCCAGGGTCTGGGAATAGGGACTGACTGGATAATACACATAAAGTTTTTCTTAAGGTAATGAGAATGTTTGGGGACTAGACAGAAGTGGTTGCACAACACTGAGAATGTCCTAAATGCCATGAAAAATTTCACATTAAAATGGTTAATTTTATGCGATATGAATTTTACCTCAATTAAAAAAGCAAAGCAACAAAATACCTGTATCCCTTAATTTGGCAAACACACACACACACACACACACACACACACACACACACACACACACATACACACAGAACACACCCCTAAATGATCCCCAGTTAAAGTGTGAGGAAGTAGGCTCTTCCCACACTATTGCTCCCATATAAATGGGCAGAGCAGTTTGAAGAGGAAAATTTGGCAGTATCTTCTAAAACCTAAAATGCACATACCTTGAGACCCATAACATTCACGTACAGGACTCAATTCCATATGTATCCCAAAATAGAGAAATACATCTACTGGTGTTTTGTTTATTAAATGAAACTACTTAAATAAAAATCTGGCAAACGTGTGTTGTTGGTTATGTTGAGATCCCCAAAGAAGGAAATGGGCTCCCATTGCCCTTAACCATCCCTTAAATCACCCACAAATTACATATATTATGTGGTATGTGTAAACAAATCTGCACAGCACTAAAGTGTATACATACATTAATTTACACTACAGTGTATAATATGTAGCTCCACAAAGTGGCCGTGATAAATTTAAATCATTCAAGTGCTATCCTGCTTAGCCACACTTCAACAAATCTGTAAAGATTCAAATGTGCCAGCTCTGCCTGTTGATGAATAACCAAACAGTTTGGCACCTCTGTTCTTTCACCTGAAAAATGGATATGATTAACACACCTGCCTCAAATATTGATTGAGGGGATGCAATGAGTTAATACAGATAAAGTGTTTAGCATTATGTCCGGCACACCTTAAACATTCTAGAAATGTTTGAATGGGTCATTTGAGGGTCGACATTTGGAAAGGAGAAGTAGCTAGTTCATAGAGAACTTTTCTATAATTCAGTGGAAGAAGAGCTGTGGCACCTGTGGCCATAGTTCCAATGGGTATAGAGAAGGGGAACCGTGGGCAGCCTTCCTGCCACCACCTGTCCTTATGGGAGCTGGGAGTCAGCCCACTCCCTGAAACTAGACTAGTGGTTCATGGTCAGGGCCAACAACTAATATACTTCTCCCTCCAGTGCTCACAGATTCAATTTTTCCATGCCTGTGATGTCTACCATTAGCACATATGCCAAAGAGTTCCCTGGGTTTGTTCTCTGGAAAATAAACTGTTAGAAAGAAAAATCAATTTTCATTAGCAGTGCCATTACTTTCAAGAAAATTCCCTTTCAAATAAAAATGTGAACAGAACTCTTAGAAGGTGATATCAATGTGACCTACTCTGAAGGACTCAGTGTACTGACTCAGGTTTTGCTGCTGTCATCTAACCTAGGTTGCAGGCCAAGGTCATAAAAAGACAGGTCAGAAGTGGGCAGGTGCTACAATGTGCAAAGTAGACTGGTGTGTGAGAAAACTAGAGACCCGTTCCTCAGTGCCGATGCCTTTCCATTCAACTGATTCAGCTCAATTCAGCACAGGTCCGCAGCTGCCGAATCTTCTAATTTTTAAAAATAAACTCTATGCCTCAATTTTTGGAGAAAGCTTCTCATTCTTTAATATGGTCAATGAATCTACCGTGAATATAAAAAACTCTTTGAGCCCCACCAAATACTTCTGTGAGATAAACCTGACCCAAGGGTGACTTCCATACTGTGAATTTGGTGACTTCATGAATTTTTCTGGCAGATTTCAAGCAGTGTATATGCCCACAGGCCACGCTTGTGGATGTCCTAGGAAAACAATCCCCTGTGTCTCCAGGGCCTACGGAGCCCTGCGTGGTCATGAGGTGGCTTCCCATCCCCACCAGCCCACCACTCACCTGTCTCTGGGACCTAGCTCATCCTCCCCTCCACAACAGCATTCAAGCCACGTCCTGCTGCCAGGGATTATTGTTTGAAATAACACCAAAAATAAATCACAAGACACATTCTCCAAGCAGAAGGCACATACGAGATTTTGTTTTCCTTTCTATTAAGAGTCAACAAATTTGTGACATTCAGTGGCTCTGCTTTGTTAGTCGAGCTTTTAGAAAGATTATCTTAAATAAGTATAAAGAAGAATGATAGAATTAGGGAGAAAGAAACTACAAAGCCCCCAGGCAATGCTAGAACAGAATAGATTTTTCCTAAGTGAGGTGAGTGAATAATCGCATGATTCACACCGGGGGAGAGTCACAATGAAACCCACTCCTTCCCCTGCGGTGTGGTGCCCCGCCTGGCCCTGGTGATCTCCTGGTGTGTACCACCAAAGTGGTGAGGACCTTTGCTTGCCTGCTGTATTTCAACATCATTCCCTCCTTCTCGATCAGTGCAGGTAAGATGACTGATATTGAAGCCAATACCTAGGATGGATCTTCCCATCCTTGGTGTATGCAAATTTATTTTTAAATAACACTATTATTTTTAGAAGACACAAATGCTGATCTGTGCATTCTACCTATGAAAACAAGCCTAGCCAAGGCCATGCATAATGCACCCCACCTGAGTTCCACAGCGCTCCTCTCCCCTTTCAGTTAGTTGGCTCTCTGTTCCTGTGATTCAGCTAATCTCAAATTGAAAATATATGAGCTTAAAATAGTATGTCTGTACTGAATGTGTACAGAATTTTTTTCTTGTCATTCCCTACACAATATTTTATAATAACTATTACATGGCGTTTACACTGTATTAGGTATTAGAATTAATCTGGAGATGACTTAGAGAATACAATAGAATATGTGTGGGTTGTATGCAAATACTTGGCCATTTTAGATAAAGAGCCTGAGCACCTGTGGATTTTAGTATCTATAGGGCTGGGTGCAGGGGGCTGGGAGAATCATCCCTAGTGGCTACCAAGAGATAACTGTTCCAAAAAATCTGCCATAAACTTTTGTTCAGGGTACAAAATGCATAAGCTGTTGTTAGCTTCCCAGTATCCCAACTGCTGTTGGTCAGTGAGTCTCTGTAGCCACATTTAAGTCCTTGTTCCTCCCTTTTTATTACGTTAGTAAAAGCATCAGGACCTAAATTCCCAGGCCAATGAATATACAGTGGTTCACTTGTATGGGTCACTGGTAAAGAAGCTTTTAAAATTATTCACTTATTCCTCAAATATGCTATGGGAATTTCAGCCTCAACTCTATCCATTGTCTAAGATCCCAAGATGATTACAGAACCCATAGGTAGAAATTCTTACAGTGTTTAAACAGTACTCTCATACTATTTAAATCGCGATCTCTCTCCTTCACTCTCTGGCAAGCCCACTTACTAGGAACCTGAAGGTTACGCATTGGAAGGATGCAGGCTCACTGCACAGCACTCTTCTTGCTTTTATAGCCTCAGCATCAAGTGTCCCTCTCCTGTTTTCCCCAGGTAATGGCTCGCTAACTCAGGCCCTGGGCAGGACTGGAAGGCAGGATGAGAGCTGCTCTTGGAGGGGGCTGGCTGGGAGGGTCCACATGGTGGGTACAGAGCTGGCAAGTTCTGCCTAGTGAGCTGCAGTCCAGTGTTATGTGCCTGTGGTCACTTTGTGAAAACTTACATGTACATGTTGGATTTTGGTCCTTTGTAATAATGAAGCACTTTTTCCCCTCTCAACTGCCAGAGTGGCCCAAATAGAAGTATAGGACTTTTACATCCAGCCATGATAATCAACCACCTCTACTGCAGTGTCACTAGGAGCTGTGTGCGGACCAGTAATAACTCACTCTCAACCCTCCCACCAGGGAGGTATCAGTGAAGACCCAGTGGGCAGCAGTAATAAGGAGTCTCCCTGTCTTGGGTATCCCCAGAACTCAAGCAGGAAACCTGGACTTCTACCTCTACCTGGCAGTAACAGGTGGTACTCTCTGCTTCTCCAGCCAAAGCAGTCTCAGAAGAAGCCAATTAAAGTAGAATACTTAAATAAGATCTAGAATTTTATAACACAATATGAAAATGTCCAGGTTTTCATTGAAAAATTGCTTTTGTAAGAAAAACCAGGAATATCTTAATTAAATTTTTTTAAAAAGCCAATCAATAGATGCCTATGCTGAAATGATAAACTGTGGGAGTTGCCTGAAAAAGATAGTAAAGCAACTGTGATAAAAATGCTTCAACAAACTGTTCCAAGAACACTTGAAATAAATAGGGAAGGGGCTTCAGAAAAGACATATGGAGTTTCATCAAAGAAATGGAAAACATAAGAAGTCCAAAGGAAAATATTAGAATTGAAAAAAACAGTAATGAAACATGAAGTTCAGAGTGAAGGGTGCAAAGGAAAGATTTGGTGAACTGGAGGACAGAACAATTGAAAGCACATAATTGAAATAAAAAGAGAAAATAGACTGCAAAAAAAAAATTGAACAGTCTCAAGGACCTCTGAGACTAATAAAACATTCAATGCTTATGTTGCTGGAATCCAAGAGAGGAGAAAAAGGGTAGGGCTGGATTAGGACTTGAAGAAATAATGGCTGAAATCTTTTCATATTTGACAAGAAATAGAAACCTACAATATAAAAAGTTTCAGTGAGCACCAAAGATAATAAACAACAAAAAGATTCCATAGTCAAAACATCTAAAATTCCGAAGGCAAAGCCTTAAAAGCGGATAGAAAACATGTTTTACCTATGGTGGCAAAATCATTCAATGCATTGATTTCAGCTCTGATCTTAATCATTTCCTCCCATGTATGAGCTTTGGGTTTGGTTTGTTCTTCTTTTTCTACATGTTTGAGGTTCAACATTAAATTGTTTATTTGGGCTCTTTCTGTCTTCCTGATGTGGGAGTTCAATGCAATGAATTTCCTTCCTAGTACTGCTTTCATTGTATCCCATATTCATTGTATTCCGGTATGTTGTCTTGGCATTATCATTAAACTGAATAAATTGCTTAATTTCTTCTTTGATTTCTTCTGTGACCCAGCTGTTGTTCAGAAGGATATTATTTAGTTTCCATGTGTTTATGTGGTATTTTTGTTCTCTGTTACCATTGAATTTCAGTTTTATTGTGCTATGGTCTGATAGTATGCATGGTATAATTTCAATTCCCTTACATTTACTTAAACATGCTTTAAGAGCTAGTATGTGGTCTATTTTGGAGAACGTCCTATGGGCAGCTGAGAAGAATGTGTATTCTATTGCTGTGGGGTCGAACACTCTGTATACATCTGCTAAGTCCATTTGTTCGCAGACTTAGATGCAGAAAAAGCATTTGATAAAACTCAACACCTATTCATGACAAAAACCCTACAGAAATTAGGAATAGACGGTCTATATCTAAATCTGATAAAAGCCATCTATAACAAACCAATGACCAACATCACACTAAATGGTCAGAAATTTGAAGCTTTCACATTAAAATCTGGAACAAGACAAGGCTGTCCACTATCACCACTATTATTCAACATAGTTCTAGAAATATTAGCCAGAGCAATCAGGCAAGAGAAAGAAATAAAAGAAATAAAGATAGGAAAGGAAGAAGCTAAACTATCATTATCTGCAGATGACATGATACTCTACATAGAAGACCCCAAGAATTCCACCAAAAAACTTCTAGATTTAATAGCTAAATTCAGGTATGTAGCTGGATACAAAGTCAACACCCAAAAGTCAATAGCATTCCTATATACCAATAACAAACTCACTGAGAAAGAAATAACAGAAGATATTCCTTTCACAATTGCATCCCCAAAAATGAAATACTTAGGAATCTATCTAACAAAACAAGTAAAAGATCTTGTCATTGAAAACTACAGTATTCTAAAAAAGGAAATTGAAAGGAATTTCAGACAATGGAAAGATATCCCATGTTCCAGGGTAGGAAGAACCAATATAGTGAAAATGGCCATACTTCCTAAATTACTATACAGATTTAATGCAATTCCAATCAAAATACCAATAACATACTTCACAGAATTAGAAAAGGCAATCATGAAATTTATCTGGATCCAGAAGAGACCAAGAATAGCAAAAACAATTCTGGGCAACAGGAATAAGGCAGGGGGCATCACAGTCCCCGACTTGAAATTATATTATAAAGCTTCTGTGATAAAAACAGCATGGTACTGGCACGAAGACAGACCCGAGGACCAATGGAACAGGCTAGAAGATGCAGAAATAACTCCAAACACACTCAAATATCTCATC
>PVJO010029718.1:0-16454 GCA_004026905.1 Hystrix cristata
TATTCCACTGTATGGATAGACCATATTTTGTTTATTCATCCATTTGTTGATGGAAATTTGGGTTGTTTCTACTTTTTTAGTTATTGTGAATAATACTGTTAAAAATATTACAAATCTTTGCATGGACAAGCTTTTATTTCTCTTGGGTAGATAACTAAGAGTGGAATCATTGGATTACATCATATCTTGGTTTAGCATTTTAGGAAACTGCCAGGTTGCTACATTTTTATTTTCCGAACTCTTTACTATATATCTACTAGTTTTATGAGAAATAATTTGCAATAGACAAAAGAAATCACAAAAGATCTGTAGCCCACCATCTTCTAGTTGACTCAGGAGTACTCCCAGCTCAGCTGCCAACTTATTCATTCCTGTTTTCTCTTGTTTGATCATTTAATTTCTGTCACACTAGTAGTGTCCCTAAATGAAGTCCAGGGTTTCTGGAGCAAGGGAGATGGTGACAAAAGCCCACGGGAGAGAATCCGCTTGCTGAACTTCAAAAACAACAGCAAGCAGATCAACATGCTTAGAATAGAGCAAGCAAAAGGACAAGAGAGTGATAGACAAGGTCACAAAAGAAATGGCATTGGTCAGGGAAGGTCTGTCTGGCAAGGCAACATCTGAACAGATACCTGGATGAAAGCATTCCGATAAAGGGAACGGCCAGTGCAGTAGTCCTGCGGCAAGAGCACGCTTGGCTTGTTCGAAGAATCGCCAAGGAAGCTGGTATGGCTGGAAAAGACAAAGCAGAAGTGAGAATACCGGAAGGAAGACAGATCTATGGGGGTGGGGAGATGGTTTAGGACCCTTGCTGTGGTTCAAATGTGTCTGCCAAAGTTGATGATGTGTTGAAAATGTTGAGAGTTGGGAACTCTGAGAGGTAATTATGTTGTGAGGGCTCTTCCTTTGGGAATGGATGAATGCCATTATCATAGGAGGGTTAGTTAGCGTGGGAGTGGGCTCCTGACCAAGGGATGAGCTGGTACCGTGTCCACCATCTTTCTCACTCTCCTCGCTCTCACTCTCTCTCACCAGTGTGATGCCGTCTGCCATATTGTGATGCAGCAAGGAGGCTCCCCCCAGATGCAGCCCCTTGATCTTGGATTTCCAGCCTCCAGAACTTGGAGCCAAATAAATTTCCAGTGTTTCTACATTACCCAGTCTGTGATGTTCTGTTACAGCAGCAGAAAATGGACCTTTGTCCTTAAGGCTGTTAAGAGGCTATATTTACTGAGAAATAGTGAGACACAGGAAAGCTTTTAGGAAAGGAAGGTCATGATCTGACTTCCATTCAGAAGAATCCTTCTGGCTGCTGTGTGAGCGAAGCCACAGAGGCGAACAAAGGCCCTCTAGTCACCCTGGCTCTCTGGGCCAAGGCCAAGTAGCCCTGGGCTCCACGAAACCTGAAATCCAGGCCATACTAATGTATCAGCCAGAGGGATGGTTTACCAAAGAGTGTTAGATTACAGTGCTCCTTGTTTAACGCCTCCAGTGGTCACCCATCGCATTCAGTCAGCTCCGACGTCCTTGCCAGCAAGATCGGTGCCCGGGTGTGTCCTCATCACCCTGCTCTCCCCTTTCTTCCTCTGCCACAGCCACACCGGGCTACCTTCCTCATCTTTTCCTCCACCCTCACCAGGCTCGTCCTCACCTCCAGTTGTCTGCATGTGCCTTTTGCTGGAACATTCTTCTCTCTGTCATTCAGAGCCAGTCAAAATGTCACCCCTAGAGAAAGACTTTTCCTGGTACCTAACCACAGAGTATCCCCTGTATTCTTCCCTCTCGCAGCACCCAGATGTCTTCCTTCTCTCACTTTTTTCTTTTTGACTATCTGGACTATTTACTTGTTACCTGAGTTCATCCTTCGAATGTATACTCCAGAAGAGAAGGGCTTTGTTTTACCCAATGGTCTATCCCAAGTTTAAGTCACTGTTGGCATATGGTGGGCATTTAGCAAATGCTTGCTGAGCAGATGAATGAAAGAAGACCAAGGCTTTCCCTTTGATTTCTCTGGGGCTCTAGAGACAGGCTAGACTTTATAAAAGAAAACATACAAAAAGGAAAAGAGGCTAAAAGTGAAACAAAGAGAGTAAATGCAAAAAGTACAGCAGAGCTTTTCAAGAAAGCACGAGTCACTGAAAGAGTTAGCAAGCCTGCATCTACATACACCCCGTGGCTAAGTCATACTTAATGGCGAAGGACCGAAAGCTTCCCAGTAAGACCGAGAATAAGATGCAGATGTCCATTCTTTCCGACTCTATTCAACACTGTACTGGAAGTTCCAGCCAGGGCAGTTAAGCAAGAAAACAGAAAAAAGACATGCAGATTAGAATAAAAGATGTAAAGCTACCTCTATTTGCAGGTGATATAATATCATATATAGAAAATCCTAAATGATCCACTAAAAAACTTACAGAACAAAAAAATGAGTTCGGCAAGGTTGCAGGGAGCTTGCTGGGTGGCCAGGGCTGGTAGACAGGGTTTTTTGCCCCACCCAGAGCTTCTGGAGTGGCCCTCACACTTCCTTGGGTACCATTTCCATGGAACAAAATAGTCCAGATACACAAAGACTCTTTCAGCCTTTCTGTAAGCACTTCCCCCACCCCATCCCTATTACAGCTTTGTGGAAAGGCTGGAAGATTATATCCTCATATCCTGTGTGCCCTGTGAGCTGTGCCAGCCAAGCCAATCTTCAGCCAGTGTACTCCTATCTCAGGATAAGGAATCAGGACTCTGCAATGCACCCTTCCCTACGCTTTTGTATTCTCTCTCCCTTTCTCCCTCCCTGTCTCTGGTTTTGTTTTTCACTTGGCTTCCTAGCAAATTTCCTTTTGAAAACTTCCAATATTGTCTCATCTAAACCGAGGGGAATAGGATTTGTCTACATCTCAGTCGCGGCAGGGCTGGCTGGGAGGTCAGGGGTCCCTTGAGGCTAGGTGTGGGGGTGGCTGCAGCCAGCACAGCTGGAGATGCAAAGACGGGTTGAAGCTGTGTGCAGATTTGTTTTTTTGGACGATGGCTTAAGATACTGGAAGGATAGGCTTTTGGCTAAGGATTGAGTGCATCTCACTAGGGAAGAATGTGGTTGCCTGGAGACTTGTAGATCTGATCAAGATGACTTTAACTGGAAAGAGAGGGGAGGGGGGGTACAAAACATGCCCATATCAGACTGTAAGGCCAGATACTATAGACAGCAGCAGGCATGTCAGCAACAGAAGAATAATAGTGAGAGAGACACCCAGTGATTTGCAGGAGAAAATGACTGAGAACAAAATTGGGTATGGCACTTCCGGCCTCAACTGTCAATATATCAGTGTGAAGAGTAAGAGCAGAAAACAAAGCAAATTTAGATTGTTTCTAACACAAAGAAGTAAGAAAATCAAAAGTATCACTAGGACTTAGGGAAAAGGGATTCACAATTGAAATATATTCACGGGCACTTCTAAAGCCACAAAGCTGATAGGCTTTTTTTTTTTGTTTTTTTTTTTGGTGTCGGGGATCGAACTCAGGGCCTTGTGCTTGGAAGGCAAGCGCTCTAACCACTGAGCTAAATCTCCAGCCCCCTGATAGGCTTTGAGTTACCCACCTGTGAGAAGGTTACCTTTCTGCCCACCTGCACCAACATTGTGGCATCCTGAGGGGCAGATTAAGAATACCGAATCAGGGGAAGAAATAGCAGAGGAAGTGAATCTGAATTCCAATAACTGTGGAAAATCCTCATTCGATCATTCATTTTCTGCCCTGCACCCCTGACAGAGCGCAGTGGTAGAATTCGCGAACCACTTCTGGTTCAGAGCTGCGCAATCATGCATTGTTGTTTGGTTCAAATTACCTTCTAAAACTTCTCTTGTGGCCAGACATGGTGCCACACATCTGCAGTCTTGGTACTCTTGGAGGCTGAGGCTGGAAGATAAAAAGAATCCCTGAGCAGACAAGGCTCCTGCTCTCATAGAGCTGATACTGACAGCAGACGGACAGCACACACATGAATGAGATAACTTCAGATCATGAGAAGGGTCACAGGGAAAGGAAAACTGGAAGTAATGAAAAGGGGGGAGGAACTTTTACAGTTTGGATGGCCTTGCATGGCCTCTCTGCAGAGGTGACCTTTGAGCTAAGAACAAAGTGAGGGTGTGAGCCATCTGAGGGGAGAGCGTGTAAGCAGAGGCAACCTCAAAGGCGAAGGACTTGAACTCTTGGAGAAAAGGGATGAAGGCAGTTACCTCAATTAGGTTCTCAACGACACAGACCCTGAGACAAGAATTTGAGTGAAGGTAGTTTATTGGGACATATGGGGAATGCCAGTAAGGCAGTAGGAAAGTCACAAAGGGAAGGAGAGGAGCCAGTAAAAAGTATGTTAGTAAGCCAGCTACACAGTGGGTGACAGGCTTAATGCCCCAGGAGAAATGAGGGAAATAGGGCAAGACATATTTCAGAATTGCCCCATCCTCCCAGAGTCTTTGGCTGATAGCTATTCTCTGTGAGCAGAGTGACCTTCCGAGCTTCCAGAGAAAGTGTCAAAAACGCAGAGTACCCTGAAATGAAAAATGGGAGGCACCTGAAAAGTAGCTGACAGTGTCTATAGCTAGGAAACCTGGAGCAGAGTCAGCAAAAGGGTAAGCTGAAGGCCAAGCAGGGACCAGATCATGTAGGGCCAAGAGCACTTGCAAACTACTGGCCAGCAGCGGTGTTTGATTCAGCCCACACAGTATGTTTTCTTCTTTCTGTGTTTTATTTCACTTTCATTTTAATTGCCAAAAATTAAAAATCAGAAGACTTCACATATTTACCCACATTTCTAGTTCTTTCAGAAAAAAAATATTGGTAATAGCAGGCTCTCATTTGTCAAGGTGATGACCTAACAGATGCTGCATTTTAGAAGATTACGTGTTCTCTAGCTTTGATTGCTAATCCTGATATGTCAACTTCACTGGATTAAAAAAAAAAAACACTTAGCAGATCAGTAAGGCATGCTTCTGGGTGTGTCATGGAGGTGTGGCCTTGGGTACTATCTATGGTCCCTCATCCATTCCTCTCTGGTGCTGTTCCCATGTCCTGCTTCCCAGCTGCCATCAACTAAGTATCTCTGTTCCACTAAATTCTTCCACCATGATGTTTCTGCCTTGGGGCCAGCTTACCATGGACCGAACCCCCCAAAACTGTGAACCAAATTAAACCTCTCATCCTCTGAATTGTGGATGTCAGGTATGGTGTCAGGAGACAGGATAGCTGACTAATACACCAATTAACTAATTCTCTTTGAGTTTTGAATCTGTGGTCTAGAACATCACAGGCAGTTATGAGGAATGTTAAGATAAACTAAAATGGAGGCCAGACCTGAAGAATCCATGAATGGAGAAAGCCAGTGAGACTTCATAAATGCACTAAAACTTACTGATTTGCAAAGGTAGGTGAAATTTAACTTCAGCTATGTCTTGTAAATGCCTATATTAGAGAAAAACAGCACTTAAATTCAACCAATCAGGAACAGTCAACCAGGTGTGCTGGCACCCACCTGTAATCCCAGCACTCAGGAGGCTGAGGCACGAAGACCATCATAGGTTCAAAGCCAACCTGAATTACATGGCAAGATCCTGTCTCAAAAACAAACAGTCAACAAACTTTTAATTATATAACTAGAGACTTTCCTATTGGATAAACCAAGTAAGTCAACTGTATAATTGTAACCAATCAAATATTATTTTCTTTGCTTTATTCTGTGCCTGTCCTATAAAAGCCTGCCCTTGCATTCTCTTGGTGGAGCTCCTGAACCACTTCTGGTTTAAAGCTGTTTCCAATTCATAAACCATTGTCTTGCTCAAATAAACTTTTAAAAATTGTCTTGTGGCCAGGTGTGGTGGCACATACCTGTAATCTCAGCACTCTGGGATGCTGAGACAGGAGGATCACAAGTGTGAGCTCAGTCTGGGTGACTTAGTGCCTTAGTGAGATCTTGTCATAAAATTAAAAATTAAAAAAGGATGGAAGATGTAGCTTAGTATAAGGCCCTGAGTTCAATCCTCTACTAGGGAAAGTTTGTCTTGTGCCGCAGTTTACTTTTCAATGGGTGTTTGGGTGTTCCATTCTGAGAACATAAGCAGGATTCACACAATTTGTTTTCTCTGTGTGTAGAAAGAGTCAAGAGCAGGGGCAGGTAGACAAGTAAGGAGACTATCGTAGTAGCCTGGACAAGAGATGATGTAGTCTTGGAAATGGGTTCCAGTGAAGATGAAAAGCAGTGAAGGAATTAACTATGTAATTTTGACAGGATGTGACAGGGTGTGTTGATAGAGGAAGCACGAGAAAATGAAGCATTTTAGGATTACAGCCAGAATTCTGGCTTTAGTAGATGTGCAGATAGTACTCTGATTCACTGGGATGAGCAAGACTGGAGAAGGAGCTGGTTTGAGGAGAAGATCAAAGCCATATTTTGAACATAGTACAATTGAAATGCCTACTAGACATTCAAGTAGAGATGTGAAGCCAGTGATGGGAGATATGTAGATGTGAGCCAAGAGCTCAGAGGTGAGGAGACAGACGTGTGGGAAACATCAGAGTATAGAAATGGAACCACACCTTACATTTTTGGCAATATTTTATGCGAGGTATCCAAATAATAACTTTTTTCTATATAACATCTAGAAATACTGGATAAAAGACAGATATGCTTTAAAATACATTGCTGAGCTCAAAAGGAAGCAAGCAAAATCCCCCAAAGCCAAAACAAAGAGCCCAATTTAAAGGAAGAGTCCTAGGCCAATACTGCTATATAAGTGTACTGATGGCAACTGAAGGTCACTAACCAAGTTGATTGAAGGATATGGAGTTTGTGTATTTTGGACCTTGGTTTGTTTGTTCATTTTTGGTGGGGGGTAGGTGCACCATCCAGTATCACATTTATCACAAAAAGATCCTATGTAGTTTTGTCTTATAGATTTACTTTAACGTCATCTATATTTTAAGTTATCACACAATTAACCACTTTCATTTGAAGTATATTAAGGCACAATTGCTTTACAAAAACTACACATATGTGATGTGTACAATCTGATGAGTTTGGACACGTGCATGCACACAGGAAAACATCACTATATCCATCACCTCTGAAAGTACCCTTGTATCCTCACTTACTCAGTAAGAACATCTAAGAGGAGATCTACCCTCTTTACAAAACTTTAAGTGCCTAATACAATATTGTTGACTATGGGCATTATGATGTACGGCAGATCTGTAGAATTAATTTATCTTGTATAACTGAAATTTTACATCAATTAAAAACTCCCCTTTTCCTCTTGCCCCAGTCCCTGGAGACCACAATTCTAGCTTCTGCTTCTGTTGAGTTTGACTATTTTTGGTACCTCATATCAGTGGAATCATGCAATATCTGTCCTTCTATAATTGGATTATTTCACTTAACATAATTTCCTCCTGGCTCATTCATGTTGTCACAAATGGCAGGATTTCCTTCTTTTTAAAGTCAAATACTATTATATCTTGTGTATCACATTTTCTTTATCCACGCTCATTGGAGCTGTTTTTATTAATTTGCAATTGCACACAGTGCTGCAATAAGTGTGGGAATGCAGAGATCTCTTTGAGATCCCGATTCAAATACTTTTGGATATATATCCAGAAGTAGGACTGCTGGATCATATGGTAATTCTATTTTTAAGCTTTGGAGGAACCTGAATATTTTTTCACTAGCATCTGTACCATTTTACATTCTCACCAACCATGTAGAAGAGTTCCAATTTCTCCATATCCTCCCCAACATTTGTCATCTCTTGCCATCTTGATATGCAGTGATATCTCATTGTGCTTTTAAATTGCATTGACTTTATGAGTAGTGATTTTGAGCATCTTTTCATATACCCGGTGGCCATTTGTACATCTTCTTTGAAGAAATGTCCATTCTTTATCTGTTTTTAAATCAAGTTATTTGTTTTTTTGCTGTTAAGTTGTAGGATATATAAATATATATATAGTATGTATATTACATTATACATTGTATATAAACCCACTTGTCAATACTGAGATAGAGACAGATATATAGACCAACAGAATATAACAGAGATGCCAAGGGGTTGGGGATTTAGCTCAGTGGTAGAGTACTTGCCTAGCAAGTACAAGGCCCTGAGTTCAATCCATGGCACCCCTCAAAAAAAAAAACCCAAAAAACAAAAACAAAACAGAGATGCCAGAATTACATGCATATATATATATGGTTAACGTACGTTTAACAAGAGTGCCAAGAATACAGAACAAGTGGTGTTGGGAAAATTAAGTAGCCACGTACAAATGAATAGAATTGGACCCTCATTTTGCACCATACACAAAGATGAACCCAAAATGGATTAAAGATTTTAAAGTGAGACCTGAAATTAAAACATGTAGAAAAAAATAGGAGAAAAACCTCTTGACATTGGTCACGATTAACCAATTTTAAAGTAGAACTTTCAAAATGAAAAGCAACAAATAATTTAATAATAAAATACCAGTGACATCTCAGGATTTTTTTTTTAATATCCAAACCTGGGTGTGTTGGACTTAATGTGGTCAATTTGAGCAGGAACACCCAGCTGGACTGAGTTGGTGTGATTCCGGGTGTAGAGGATCCGCCTGAGGATTGTTGTTGATGCAACATAAAATAGAGTGGGAACAGAAGATCGCTGGCGGGCTGTTTCCCAGGAAAAGCTCTGCTGTGGCTGGTTTTCCTAAAGAAACTCGGCTGTTCTTGTTGAGGAAGCAGCTCGGGGCCTTGCTGTCGTCGAGGATGGCTGCTGTTGCTTCGGAGGAGCTCTGGTGTCATCTCTGCTGTAAGCATTGTATCCTGGTTCCAGTAAAGATTTCTTCAGCCATCATCTGCAGACACGGACGTACACGGGACAGTGCTGTGGGCTCCCAGCCCTTGACTGGATCTTTTGGGTCTCCAGTGCACAGATAGACATTCAGCACACTTCCAACATTTGGCTTGTGGGTAAATATTGTAACTTATAAATGTCCTCTATTAAATCTGCTCTCTTATGAACCATTGACTCTAGAAAAGCTAACTAAGACACTGGCCACCTTCATTTTTCTAGTTTACAATCAAATTTTTAAGGAAGTATAATATATAAAGAAAAAAATGCACATACCTTACATGCCTAAGATCAAGAAATACAGTATTGCCCCAGAAGCATTCCTCCCGCACCCTCTTGTCAATCACTATCTCCCAAAGGTAAACCTGTTTTAACATCTAACATTGTAGATTGATTTTATCCGTCTTGAAGTTTTATAGCGTGGAATCATACGGTACATACTCTTTTATGTCTGGCCTCTTTAACCTAGTATTGTGTTTGTGAGACTCATCCATGATATTGGATGTAGGTGTAATTTGTTCATTCTCATTCTGTATAGGAGTTAATTTTAATACTAACTTAATATTTTCCTATATGAGTAACACTTTTCTATCCTTGTCATAAAATCTTTGCTTATCTTAATGTAAGATATTCTTTAAATTTTTTTGTTGTTAAAATGCTCTATTGTTGGCTTTCACATTTAGATCTCAGATCATGGCTCTTGCAATTTAACAGACATAAAGATGTAATAGAAAAGGCCTTTGGGGGTTGGGGATTTAGCTCAAGTGGTAGAGCACTTGCCCATGCAAGGCCCTGAGTTCTATCCCCAGCACCACCCCCACCAAAAAAAAGAAAGAAAGAAAGAAAGAAAGAAAAGAAGGAAGAAAGAAAGGAAGGAAGAAAGGAAGAAAGAAAGAAAGAAAGAAAGAAAGAAAGAAAGAAAGAAAGAAAGAAAGAAAGAAAGAAAGAAAGAAAGAAAGAAAGAAAAGGAGGAAGAAAGGAAGGAAGAAAGAAAGGAAGAAAGAAAGAAAGAAGAAAGAGACCTTGGGCTCTTGTAAGAAGGAAGAGTAGAGCCACATACACACAAATGAAAGCCACCAAAGACGCACATCCTTAGTACAGACTAGAAAAAGTTCCACTACATAATAATGTGAGAAAATAAGAAAACAGTCATTTCAGCTTTAGCATTATTTTATATACATATATCAGTGGGTGATGTCTCTTTTGAGAACTTATAACTACAAAGAATTAAGACTAAAGTTTATAGGACCTGTATATCCAGGAAACTGCAACAAAAAATGAACAAAAATATTCTCAGGTTGATAGTGTACTGGGGTACACAGCAGAAGCAAAGGTAAATCAACTCTACAGGGATAGAACTTCAACCCAAAGCACACAGAACTCTGACCAAAAAAATGGCACCAAACTGAGCTCACAGCTCAAACAAAAGACATGAAGAAATATGATGCCATTAGTGAGGATTGGCAGAAATAACAGTAGAATTACAGTTCTGTGAAATCCATAGAATGAAATTTTCAGGTACACGATACATAAGGACATCTCCTATGGTTGAAGAAATAAAAATGAAAAAGACAAAAAGAGTAATATAATATATTTGAAAAGACCAGATAGTTATTTTCAGATTTTTCTTTTTTTCCCCCTAAATGAGAACATGGCAATCAGTGTTTTCAGATTTTTTGATAAAAAATTTGGGATAATCGTAGATTCACATAAATTTACAAGAAACAGTACAGAGAGATCCCATGTGTCTTTTACCCACTTTCCTCCGGTGGTGACATCTAAAATAATTATAGTATAGTATCATAACTGGGATATCAACATTGAAACAATCCACTGATTTTATTCAAACCTTTCCAGTTTTACTCATCTTCATGTATGATCAGGCTTTTAGTTCAATGAAATTTTATCACATGTGGAATTTTGTGTATCCACCACAGTAAAGATACAGAAAAGCTCCACCAACTGTAAGGATTCTTCTTTTACACGTTTATAATTTACACCTTCCTGCCCTGTCCTCCATATCTAGTCACTAATAACTGCTAATCTGTTTTTCATCTCTATAATTTTGTCATTTCAAAAATGCTATGTAAGTGGAATCACACAATTTAAAAGGGTCAGCTTTTTTCACTAGCCATAACTCTTTGAAGATTCATGTAAGTGTTTATGTATTTCTTTTATTGCTGAGTACTGTTCTATTGTCTGAAACTTTGTTTAGCCACTTTACCACCAAAGAACTTCTTAGTCATTTCCAGTTTTGGGGTTATAACGAAGTTGCTGTGAACATTCATGTGCAAGTTTTTCTGTGAACATAAGCTTTCATTTCTCTCAAATAAATGCCCAGGAGTCCAATTGCTGGGTCACATGGTCATTGTGCATTTAGTTTTATAAAAAACTACCCAATTGTTTTCCAGAGTGACTACCATTTTACATTCCCATCAACAATGCATGCAGGATCCAGTTTGTCTGTATCCTCACTAACATTTGATGTTGTCACTATTTTTTTTCTCATTTTAGCTATTCTGACATATGGGTAGTGATATCTTATGGTTTTAATTTGCACTTTCCTAATGGCTAATGATGCTGAAAATCTTTTCATGTGTTTGTTTCCCATTTGTATATTCTCTTTGGGAAAATATTATGTCTTTCATTCATTTTCTATTTGGATTGCTTGTTTCGCTTTTTAAGTGTTGAGTAATGAGAGTTCTTTAAATATTCTAGGTATCAGTCTTTTGTTGGGTATATAGTCAGCAAATATTTTCTCCCAGTCTATAGCTTGCCTTTTCATTCTCTTAACAGGGTCTTTTACAAAGTGGGAATTTTTAATTTTGACGAGGACCAATTTATTAAATTTCCTTCTATCATGCTTTCATTCATGCCTTTGATCAAAGGAAACAATTCTTTGTCTAACTCTAGATCCTGAAATTTTCTACTGTTTTTCTACAAGTTTTATAGATTCATGTTTTACATGTAAGCTCATGATCTATCTTGAGTTTATTCATGTATAAATTGTGAGGTTTAGGTTAGGGTTCTGGGTTTTTTGGAGAGTGGTGTTTTTGTTTTGTTTTGCCTGCGGAAGTCCAACTGTTCCAGCATCATTTGTTGAAAAGTCTCTCCTGTCCTCTGCTCACATCTTTGCCAAAGGTCAGCTGGTCTTATTAGTGTGGGTGTATTTCTTTTGAGTTCTCTATTCAGTTCCAATTGTCTATGTGCCTATCCCTTTGCCAGCACCACACTACCTTGGTTACCAGAGTATGCCTTGATTTGGATGGAGTAATTCTTCCCACTTTATTATTTTTTCAATGTAACTATTGAAGCTCTCTGCCTTTCTATATATATTATAGAATAAGCTTGTCCATGTCTTAAAATCCTGATGGCATTTTGGTTAGAAGTGCATTACACTGGTATATCAATTTGGGGAGAACTGACATCTTTACTCTGTTGAGTATTTTAATCCATGAACATGGTATGTGTCTCCATTTATTTAGGTAATCTTTGATTGCATTCATTATCATTTTGTAACTTGCAGCATACAGGTCCTACACAGTTTAAAACTGTATAACTAAACATTTCACTTTCTTTGGAGCTATTGTAAATGCTATTGGGTTTAAACGACAATTTCCACACGTTCATTTTTAGCATATGAAATGTAATTGATTTCTTTTGTGTTGCTCTTGTATTCTGTGACTTGCTGAACTTATTAGTTCTAAAAGTTATTTTCTATAGATTGCTTGGGATTTTCTATGTAGATAATATTGTCATCTACAAATAGAGACAGCTTATATATTCCTTCCCAATCTGTATGTATTCTATTTCATTTCCCTGCTTTATTGTGCTGGCTGTTGTACTGTATAGAAAAAGTAGCAAGAGTGTTTGGATGAGGAGTGTAAGATACTGATGGGGAGGTTTGTGGGGGGATAGTGATAGATGAGAAGAAAGGTTTGATGTGGGGTATGATGGTATTGGAGTACTTTTAGTTGAGTTGAAGGGTTAGTATTGAGAGTTTTCAGAGGATATTTGTAAGGGAAAGTGTGAGATATGGAAGGAAGGAGATTTACTTTGTGATTGAGGGAAGCTATGTGGTTGAACCTTCTAATACAGAGGGCAGCAGGTTAGCTAAGCTATGAGAGAGCCAAAGGCATAGGATGGAGAGGCTCAAGGGATGGGGGAGCTAAGTATGGGAAATTAAAAATTTAGGAGAAGTTAATGCATTTAGAAAAAGAATAAAGAAATATGGTAGTAGTATTGCTTTGGAGTTTTGAGGTGAAGAAACTAGATAGGGAGCTGAGACGAAGGAGAGCACCTAGGCCCCTATTAAGTAAGAGCCAAAGTAAGAAAAAATATACAAAATAAAAACCCAGTAAATACAAAAAAACATAAAAGAATATAACACAACCTCACACTACTAATTAAATCACGAAACAAACAGAAACTCAAACCTAGAAGATATCCAGTAAGTAGGCTGGCAACCACAAGGCCCTGAGTTCAATCTCCAGCACCCCCCTCCCAAAAAAAGATATCCAATGGGAACATAGATTAAATATTCCAACGAGAGAGCGTATATGATTCACGTGTGGCTTCTTTGCCAGAGAGTCTGAGTGCTCACACCCTAATAATTCCTCTGAATCTTCCACTGCAATACTGAAGCTAACTTACAATCAGGGCTTCTTTCCTCCAGGTTGCAGGGATTCTTGCAGAGTCTGATCCAGTCTGAGTTCTTGGGTTAAGAACTTTACCATCCCTCTCCCTGGGTTTGAGAATGGAATCAGCAAACTGATTAACTGGCGTGAAATTGTCCACTGAATCAGAAGTATTCCTATGCCATCAAATCAGCTACAGTAGCAACAAGGTAATCAGTTACAGTGGTATCTATCTGGGCAAGTTGAGACTGTACCATGAGGCCCACTTTTGGATCTCCCTTTAGCCTAGAGAAGAAATCCACAGTTATACTGTAAGAATCATAATAGCCAGAGTATTGACCCACAGCTAATATGCACTAAATGTGATAACTATGTCTCCTCTTATGGTTAAAAAAAATAGCATTCAACAGTAATTTTATAGAATCTATTATCTAAAGCCCAGAGGGTTTGGGACCAAGTAGTGCCAGAGAGTGGGGGGGAGAAAGTGTTTTTTAAAAAGACTTTTGGGGTTCGGGATTTAGCTCAAGTGGTAGAGTGCTTGCCCCTAGCAAGATCCTGAGTTTGATCCCCAGCTCCTACCAAAAAAAAAAAAAAAGTCTACTGCTATGTGATACCGGAAGGAAGAAATAGGAGGGGGCAAAGGGTTCTAATGGTGATAAAGGTGTGTCATATATTTAGATGGGATGACAGGGAAAACTGGGTATAAAATTGGCAGTGAGAAATGGGGATGAGGAAGGATTCTATAGCTAATATAAATAGTGGGAAAAAAAGTTAAAGGGAGACAGATGAAAAGGGGGGAGAAGAAAGAAAAGAAAAATAGAGGAAGGATAAGAAACAGGAAAAAGCAGTCAGGTGAAAGATATGGATAAAAGTAGAAGGAATAAAAAGGGAAAGGGAGAATTCTCTTACCCTCTATAAACTATATTAGAAGAAAAGGGCAAGAGGAAGAGAAACACGCATGCACATTCAAACACTCTCTTAAAGGGACAAATAATGGAATAGAAGTGTGGGGCAGGTGGGAGAACGAATAGAAAGAGGTAAACAGCAAAAAAAAAAACTTCAGGGGAGTGCTGGGGCTCAAACTCAAGGCCTTGTACCTACTAGGCAAGTGTTCTACCACTGAGCTAAATCCCCAACTCCCAAAAATATTTTTAAAAGAAAGTTTTCTATTGTTTTGGACATGTGGCTCTTTTCCACAGCCTAGGTATAAGTACAGAGCTCAAGCCAAGATGTGACTCTGATCATACTGGAAGTCTAAGGTGCCAGCCCACCCCCGGAACGGTGCTAGATGCAGATATCCACATATAATGGGGACATGGTGCCAATGTGACCTTCCAATCCTGTGTAATTTAGGGTTAGGCCTCTGATCACATGAGTTGAGTTCGTGTCCACCAGCTCTAGCTCCTCAGCAGGACTCCCTCCAGCCTGCTGTCCAACCACCAGCTGTCTCCTGTGGCTGTCCTTCCCTCATCCACTCTGGGAACTCGGCAGCGTGGAGCATGGCTTGGAGCCAGGGGCTGCTCTGGGACCCGGGTGTGAATGCTGAGCCCTTCCCTATGATGGTATCCCTGCCTGCTCTTCTTCCGCAGTTGTGGTGGTAGGCATTGGACCAAGGTCACTCACCAAGTGTTTACTGTGGAAAATCACTCTGGGAGCAATATCCTGTGTTTTCCTTGCAGGTACCAACTGCTGCTGAATCTCTCGGTCCCCAGGTGGTTCTCTCTTCCTTGAGGACTGTTCTACAGTTGTCTCTAAATAGTGTTCTTTGGGTTGGACTCTTCAAAGTAGAATTCAGACATGGTTACCACATTGTATTTAATCTATCTCGTATCTCTTTCTTTTTAAGATAGGTTCTAGTCCTCTCTGTGTTTCTGGATGATGTTCTCTGAGTCTCTCCAAAGTGGCTTCTCTACTCAGCCATGTTGGATCTTCCAGCTCATTCCTTCTCGGTGGATCTTTCCTCAGCTACTACGATGTGTCTCCTCTAGTCAGCCATGTTGGGTCCCCTATTCTGGACTTTTGGCTTGTCCAAGATCAGGTCTGTTGTTTGGCTGGCACTTCTGCCGTCCCATGCAGAGGGGAAACAACACAGAGCCAGCTCCAAGTTGGTGGTGGCTGATCCAAGGCATAGAATCCACAGTTGAGTTGGTTAGGGAACAGCCCTAAGGTCTGAGTGTTCTGCCAGGGCAAGAAATTGAAACTAGGGTATTTTTCCCCCTGTCCTTCAAAGGACATTTTCTGGCAATGGTTGTATCATCCTCCATAATTTCAGCTCCCCGGTGATCATCCCCATGATGATCCCAAATTCCACCACCTTGCCTTGTCTTTCCCTCTTCCCTTTTATTCTTCCAGGACCAGAGATGGTAAAGGCTTCCTGCTGAGGCTAAACTCTGTGTTGCTGCTTTATCCTCTGTTTGGCTCTTCAACTCTTACAGGTACCACTGCCTACAATGGCTTGACCATGATTGGTACTGCACCCTTTCCAAAATCTTGTTAAATATTTTGTGTGTAGTGCTGGGCAACAAAACCAGGACCTTGTAAATTTTAGTCAAGCATTCTACTACTGAGACACATTCCCAGCAAATCATGTTAGATATTTTTGTTTTGTTTTGTTTTTTGGCACAGATCCTCACTATGTAGCCCAAGCTGGCCCTGAACTCACTCCTGCCTCAGCCTCCTGATTACAGGCATCTGCCACAACACCCAGCATTCATGTTAGATTTTGTTTATTTATTTATTTATTTATTTATTTATTTATTTATTTTAAACCAAGAGCATGTATTGGTACATTCTACATACATTGGTCACATTCATTACATTTATTCTGTACCTATACATGGTGCATCTTGGTTCTCCCCCTCTCCCCCGCCCCTCCCCTCTCCTCCCTCCCTCCCTATTTATATCAGGTTCATTCATCGTTTTCCATATTTTCCCTTTCCCCTCTCTTTCCCCTGTTGCC
>PVJO010029719.1:0-16457 GCA_004026905.1 Hystrix cristata
AAAAAACCCTTTCCTGTTTTAAGTTATTTTTTCTTGGGTGTTTTGTAACAGTGATGCTTAGCTGACTAACACACAACGTGGTATGAACTTTGACTTGATCTTTCAAACAGGAAATAATGCTAGGTAAAAGTCCATCTCTGTGGACTTATCCATAGATAGTGTTGCTCAAAGTGAAATGCCTCTTTGTGCTTTGGAGTTGGAAGTAAAATTCAGTGTTAGCTGCAGTCAGGACTACTCACCAACCTTAGTCTCCTAGGGCTTTTGTAAAGAAACCCATAAATTGGGTGGCTTAAGATATCAGATATTCATTGTCTCACTGCTCTGGAGGCTAGAAGTCCAAGATCAAGGTGTTAATAGGGTTGGTTTCTTCTAAGGGCTGTGAAGAAAACTAGTTCCTTGTCCCTTTTCTGGCTTCTGGTGGTTTGTTGGCAACAGTTGGCATTCCTAGGCTTGGAAATGTACCATCCCAATATTCTGATTTTATCTTCACGTGGAGTCCTCCCTATTTGTGTATGTCTTTGTGTTCAAATTTCACCTTTTAATGAGGAACTGAGACATATTGAATTAGAGTTCACTCTGGTGACCTTATTTTAGTTTCATTACCTTTAGAATAACCCTGTTTCCTAAGAAGGCCTCATTCCCAGGGATAAGCAGCTAGGACTTCAGCATATCTTTATTGGGGGTAAATAATTCAACTCATGATACCTGACCAGTTGAAAAGAAGAAGATGACTGTGAGTTTTGAGTCATAGTGCTGATAGACAAGGTCGAGAACAATAGGACATTACAGGACTAGACGGTACTAATTAATAAGTAAGTCTTATATTTAGAGCCATGTTCATAAGTATTATCAAGTCACTCATCAAGAATAATAAAGCCTTTGAGGAAAGCACTTTTGGGTCCTGGTCTGCAGTTATCTGATGACACTTTGTAGGCAGGGAGGTGCTATTTAGGAGTACAGGTTTCACCTGTGGCTAATATCAATTGATTGGTGTGACTACTTGGAGTACTGTCTTGTGAAAATCTATGGATCCTCCCAAGTTCCATTGGCAAGACTACTATGACATGATGGTTTACTGATCTACAATAGTTAAGAGAATGAGACATGTCCTGGTGCCGTGAGCTTCCCACCTTTGGCATAAGAATGGACATAGTTCTCTGTCTCCACAGTTTGAATCATTAATTCTTGCCTTGGCCTCTGGAAAAATCTGGTGGTGAAAATTCAATTTAATAAGCATTTGTACACAAGGGACTCTGTAAAGCATTGTTAGCACAAAGGGTCTGCTATTGGTCCTTCTATTTCTTGGTTGGATAACTCATCTTTTGGTTTGATCATAGGATGAAGCCAATTTATTCCATCAGTATTGCCTGACAACTATCACAAGATAGTCAGTCCCTGACTCGATATCCTTCCTAGTAATCCATTTCCTCTTGAATAGGAATCTTATTTCAGAACTCTACATCTATACAGAAGATTCAGGACTTCAAGTTCTAGGGCTGTGTCTCTGTGCCCCTCTGCTATTGTTGCTGTTTTTTCATCTGTCCAAGCTACCTTTTGTTCTTTTCTAAACTCTGTCATTTACCACTGAATGCCTGGCATGCCAATGCTAATAGTTCCAGTAGTTCTACTTGTCCTGCCCCAATAATTTGTTATTTGACCAAGCCTGTCATAAAATGAACCCTTGTTCTTATACAAGGTTGCCACCAAAGAAATGACAAAATTAGAAATTCTAAACTTTATTTAGCAAGACTAGATTACAGTCACTGCAGACAAGTCTCACACTAAATGTTGTGACAAAGCTAACCTAATGATACTCTCATGAAAGAATGGTAAACTAAGTAGAATTTGGAAAAAGTCCAAGATAATCTTATTGGAAAAGAGAATAGATGGGGTCAGAAAGATATGACAAAATCCTAGGGCAGTCAGTAGGTAGGTGGCAGATTAGACAAGCAAGTAGGTAGTCAGAGAAGCAAACATTATAAGAGTTGTTAATCATCAATAATTATTTTGCTATTATAGAGTTTTTAGCATTCATGGTAGCTTAAGAACTTTTGATTTATAAGAATTAATATCATCAAATTTCTCTCTTTCCTTCTTTCTTTTTACTGGTAGGATTTTGGTTGATCTTTCCTTTTAAGCATTAAATCATCTTTTTATAAAAGTTAATTTATTGTGTTAGAAAATTCACTATTATAATTAAAGAGCTGGAGCTTGACAATAATAACTTAGAAATAGCTGCTACCCACACAGCTGTTTGGATTTTATTTGGAAGTTAATGATTAAGGATGTGATCACTTAAGCTAGAATTACTAAACTACTCTAAAGACTTTCATACCTTTTAAATAACATTATAATTGTATTGCTTAGATTCAAATTTTTTCTTTAAACAGTCATCAGAATAATATAGATGGAAAAGACTTGAATGGTTGCCATCTCTTGCTGTTTCCATCATATTCAAAACGTTTTTTTATTGGTACGTATTTGTAGTACACAATGATTATGGTCATTGTGAGGAGTTGGTACATGTATGTGACCTTTATCAGTTCTTTTCTTTAACCCCTTTCCTTCTCCCCTCCCCTTGCTTTCATCTCTTGAATCCCTTCATATGTGTTTTTTAATATGTTTGTAGTACATGTCCATAATTCTTTTGCAACACATTCTATTCTTTCCTAAATTCACCTTGAGCATCAGGAAGTAGATTACAATTCTTCTGGGAGTCTTTCAAACTCTTTGTTTTCTTTTTTTTTTTTCAAACTCTTTGTAAACTGTTCATATAGATTCCTAATTAGTTTCAGTGTCTGAACAGTTCTAGATTAAGCTTTTTGTTGCTATCGAAACATATTAACTAGTTTTTTTTCTTGTTTCTCAGTTTTTTACAAATCTTTATTCCATTACTGAAACCAAGAAATCATTGGAAGTATTTTTGTTTGAGCTTCTGCCTTTGTTCTTGTTGTGTCTTCCAAATATGTATCATTTTCTGGTTACTGGCTCTGAGAGAAGCCTTGGTATACATTTTTAACCTTTTTCTCATGGCAATTAGAGCTTTGATAATGGCAGTGCTGGATCTTTCTAGCATGTTCTATACTTTGTCCCCTACATCTTCAGTTGTTTCTGGAGAAGGCTTTGTCTTCCCATGCTTATTAATTACTGTACTCCTACCTTCAGAAACGTTCTTCTCTGAAGCACTCGGATCTTTTTTAAAATCTACTTTTTCAAAGTCATGAACTTTTACAAGCTGATCCTTCATTGATGTTTTCCGAGATTTCCCTCTGGGTACTGTATTTAGATGTTTTCTGAGGGGTCTACTTTATTGCCATGATGATTCTAATCTTTATTTTTTTCCCCTTATTTATATTTTACAGTGTTCTGCGTTGAACATGTACAATATAATTAAAATAGCAGCTATTAAGACATGGTGCAATGGAAATTATTACCTTGTAATTTTTATAATTGTGCATGAGTGTGATGTTTTGATACATGTATATGTTGTGATGATCAAATTTGAGTAACTGCTATGTTCATCACATCGAATATTTATTATTTCTTTGTGATGAGAACATTTAAATCCTCTCTTTGACTCTTTTGAAATATATATTATCATTAAGTATAGTTACCCTACTACAGAGTAGAACACCGAAAATTAGTCTTATTATCTGTAACTTTGTAATCATTTTCCAACCTCTCTCCATCTCTCCTATCTTTCCCAACTCTGGTAACGACCATTCTTACTCTCTGAAGCTAAGCTCATTTCTGTTCTGATGTTCTAACTGTATCAACAATCTAGCTTTAACATACTGAATAACACAGTATATATATTAGTTTCTGTTTCTTTGTGCAGGTAAATCTGAATGTCTTCCTGTTAAACCCTAATTGATATTGGCAGCCAAGCAGACCACTTACAGATGATTTTAAAATGATATGTTGGAGAAGTGAAAAATCTTAAATAGAAAAGTTAGCTCTATTTTTCTTTTGTGTGTCAATCACATTTTAGTGACAAATGTTTCAGGATAAAGATTCTTTTTTCCTCCTTTTGTGATCATTGTGCTTATTTCATTAGAAGGCAGTATATAAAGGCTGCTCCAAATATATGGTGAATATTTAAATAAAAAATATAATAGAGTAAAATACACATTGTCACCAATCTTCCTTAAAATGCTCCCCCTTGCTTTGAATACGCTTATCTCATTACTCTTTCCACTTCATGAAGGAATTCTGGAAGTTCTCTTTTGTGAATGACTTTATGAGGCATGATCTAAAACGTGGTAAATGCTGCTGCCATGAACCATTCCACAGCAAGTTAGGCTGATAAAAACATTAAGCTGTGTCCTCATCCTCCTGATTCACTGGATCTGGCATCATGTAACTTCTAGCTCTTCCCCAAAGTCAAAGTACCATGAAAGGTAACGTTTTGAGTTGTCTCAGGATTCAGAGTCAGCTACAACAATGCAACTAAAGGCATGAAAGAGGACTTTCAGAACTGCTTCAGAAAAGTGACAAGAATGGTGAGGTAAATGGGCTTGAAGTGAGAGACGAAGTATTTCGAGAAGGTTAATGACACTGTGTCTTCTATTGTAAAAAGTTTATTTAAAAATGTAAACATTCACTGTATTTTTCAGTCATACCTCATACATGTAGATAAATGAATACACCAGTCTCTTAGCTGCTTAATATATATCATTTCTATGGGACAACATCATGGTGATTTAAGAAAATAGTTTCTGAGATGTGGTAATGGGCAAATGGTTGAATGTTATCATCAGAAACTACCCAGAAGGGTAGTTTAATGGATGATGCTAAATATAAATGTACATATTATGGGGCAAATGGCAATATGTGGAATATGTAAACATAGACTTGGTTACAGAAAGGTGGATATGATGGGAAAAATATAATGAATAGGCATATGATGAACTCAGAATTTTATGCTTTAGAATAAAACTGCCCCAAAGGAAAAATGTAACAGATCTTCAGTTTGTCGAATGTTTAACTGTGCAGAAGCAAAGCCACAATATTTGCATAATTTCAAATAAGCAGAAATCTTGTAGCAGGACTAATTGTTTTCCATTGGGATACTTCCAAAGTGGAAGTAATTTAAATTTTTCTTTTTGATTTGTTCACTTTATTAAAAAGCATAAATTTGAGGTATATTTGTGGTTTTATACTTGAGGTTTGCAGCAAGATAATATGTGATACGTATAGATTAGTGATGGCGAACATTTTAGAGCTTTCAGTGATGCAGACAACCTGCTGTGGCACGTGTGTTTTGCCACCACTGATATAGATGGTGAAATGGTCACTGTGGGGAAGTACATTAACATATCTGTTATCTCACTTTGCTATTTTTCTGATGATGAGAGCTATTAAAATTATTTAACAAAAATTCCTAACACAATACAATGTTGTTAATTATGTACTCCTGTTTACATTAGATGGTTAAACTTGTTCATCTGCTGTTTTGTATCTTTTAGTTTACATTGATTCATTTTTCTCTTCCCCTAATTTAATTTCAAAAGACTTTCCAGCTCAAGGTTTTTCCATATATTTTCTTGTTAGTAGCAAAATATAATTTAAGATAAAATTAATAATTTCTTACATGCACATATGTGGTATTTGGTACTTTTAACAAATATTTTACACTATTTTCTTTTTACAACTATAATATAAAATATGAAAAGGATCAATATTTCCATTATAAAAAAGGAGTAAACGAAGAAGAGACTGTTCTTCATTGATTTGCAAATATTTATGTGGATTTAGGTTCCTATATTTAGTTTTGGCCTTGGAGATGTAGTCTGGTTGGGGAAGCCATCTGAGAACAATAAGGAAGGGAAGGTGAACAAGACCATTCAACAAGAAGTGACAAAACTTGGCCTGATTAGACCTGGCTTCTAAATAGGTCAAATACCTAGCTGACTGGGAAGTCAAGTTCTGTCATTTGATTTCTGAGTTTGTCCTGTTGAGGGTATGTCCTTGATGAGAGGCAGAGAAGTGGGTCTGCTTCCATTTTAGGTATGTGTCGTGTTAAAAGCCTTTTATCTTAAGAAATTAATATTGTCTCTTCTAGCATGTTTTATTCATGATACTAGTTTTTTTTTCATGTATTTCACTAAGAGTTAAGTACAAAATAGCATTTGCAGTGTGAGAGATGAGAAACATTAAATTGTCATCAGCTTCAACACCTTGGCACGAACTATATTCCACACCGGAAATGAGTTGTTTTACCGCATTGTATCGCCAATTATTTATCAGAAATCCCATAGAATGAGACATGAGGTAGGAATGTTTGGAAAAGGAAGAGGAAGGAAGGCCAAAGTTGGAAGTAAAGGCGATTCCAGAGCAGAGTCACTTGGGAGGTTTCCACAGCTTGCTGATGAGTCAGTAAGAAAATGCTAAGAAAATTACCTGAAGTCTGATATAAAACAGATGTGACTTTCCACATTTCTGTCTAGACACTAATTCCTTTTGTGCTTTTTTTCTTCCGAAGTTACTTTTTTTGGCACGGTGAGGAAGAAAATAAAATTTAGGGATTCATTAGTAAGTATTGTGTTGCTGTAATTGCAGCAGTTAAATAACAATCCCTTTGTTATATATGTAGAAATGTAAGTTTTTTGGTGTTTAATTATTACATGATTACTAAAGTATTTGATTTAATAAAATTTCTAAGTTATATGGCAAAAGGCAACTATATAACACCATAGTATATATTTCTTAAAATAGCTACCAGCAAATAAGCTACATTTAAAATTAATGTATGAACTAATGGAAAAATACAATATTTTTGCCCAGAATTGAAGTATTTCTTGGAAGTTAGAGTGCTTTATAGTGCCTAATGAATAGTTATGTGATTCCAGATATATCGTATTATTATGGGTTAGACCTAAAATGAGCCCCCCCCCAAGTCTCATGCATTTGGAGATGGGGCTTTTGAAATGTGATTATATCATGCAGATGTTGTATGCATCAGTTGAATGGTCTATTGAAGAGTTCCTGGCTAGGTGTGCTGTTAGGAAGTGGGGCCTGGTTGGAAGAGGTGTCATAGTGGGTGGCAGTGTGCCTTTGGAAGGTATATCTCCCTCCCCTGCTCCTCTCTTCCCTCTCTGCTTCCTGGCTGCTGTGAGGCGAGCAGCTTTCCTCTCCCAGGCCTTCCCATTGTGACATTTCTGCCTTGGAGCCGGCTGACCATGGATTGAGTCCTCTGAAAACCATGAGTTGATTATGGATGTGTGGTATTTTGTCCCTGGAATGGGAAAGCTGACTGATATACTTATGGAAGATATACCTTTGGTTTGTACCGATAACCAGAAATGTCATCTATGGCTCCCAGAATCCCTTGTCCTATCCTTCACATTCTTTCAGAAAGTTAGCAAACCTGAATAAAAAATGTATTATTCTATAATGCTTTACTGATAGATTTATGTGATACACACACACACACACACACACACACACGCACACACACACACACACACACATATATATATATATATATCACTGTAAAAACTATAATGTGATCATTATGTATACAATGTACCATTACATGTTCTTGGTTAAAAAAACAAAAACAAAAAACTATATTATCTCATTTGTAGATAAATATATTGCCGAAGAGAATCTAGAGGTCATCTGGTCCAATTCCATCATTACGAGGAAATACTTCTAACATCTTACTGTTTTCTTGCATGTCTATAAACTCTATTAGCGTAGCCCACAGACATTCTTCACTCATTCCAGGGTCATTTACTTGCTTAATAAACTTGGGAAAAATAATCAGAATTAATGTAATATCGGAGAACATTTAATTCTGACATATGCAAAACAAGAAGAATAAATAGAATGGAAGACACTCATAGACTGTTAAGTACAGATAATGAAGTTGGTAAGCTATTAGACATGTTTAAAACAAGATAAGCAGAACATACGTGTGTTAAACACAAATAAGAAAGATGGAACAAGTGGGAGTACTATAAATAGAAGAAAGACATGAAAGGACCAAGTAAACATCAAATGTTAGTAAAACAGAACATGCCACACCCAGATTGCAAACAATATCATCCCTAAATCAACCACTCATCGTTGACACTGAGTCTGACCTCAAGTACATGTGGATACAGAAACTTGGAAATAAGGCATAGTTCTTAAGCAGGTCATTGATAGTTACAGCAGTGCGCAGGTGGATTTGTCTCTTCCTTCCTGCAGTAGAGCCAGTATGGTGATCCAGGTGTAGTGGTGCACACTTGTAATTCCAGCACTTGGGAGGCTGAGGCAAGAGGGTTGCCATTTGAGACCAGCCTGGGCTACATAGTGAATTCAAGGCCAGTCTGAACTACATAGTAAGACCTCCTATCAGAACAAAGCAAAAGAAAACAAAACAAAAAAATCCAGTGTGTATTGTTTTTAGGCACCACTTACATATTGGGCAGCCTTGTTGAATCTTAACCCTTGTTTTCATGACCTTACTACCAGCAGGAAAGGCCAGTACAGCAGAGAAAAACAGGGTATGTGAACAGGGTTCAGAAGTGTGGTTCTGCCAGCAGTAAAATATTTTACCCCATCTATTTCCTCTGCTCTATGTTCTTTTTTTTGTTGTTGTTGTCAGTACATGTATATGTGCAATACATAATGATCACATTCATCGTGGGGAGTAGGTATGTGTATATAACATACCTTAATTCTTTTTCATCCCTCTTACCCCTTATTCCCCCCTCCCTCTCAGTCTCTTGGTCCCTTTTCTTTTGCAAAAGATCTGTCTCCCTATTGCCTATTATCTGTCTTATATTTTGCTCTTTAAATTACTTATACTCTGGGTTTCTCATACAAGAAAGGTTATGTGGTATTTAAGCTTGTGTGTCTGATTTATTTCATTATGGTCTCCAATTGCATTCATTTTCCTACAAACAATGCAATTTTATCCTTTTTTATGTCAGAGTGATATTCCATTGTGTATAAATACCACATTTTCTTTATCCATTCATCTGTTGATGGGCATATAGGACACTTCTTTTTTTTTTTTTTTTTTTTTTGGTGCTGGGGATGGAACTCAGGGCCTTGTACACAAGCACTCTAAGCACTGAACTAAAATCCCTAGCCCCTTATATAGGACACTTCTAAAATTTAGCTGTTAGGAATTGTGCTGTTATAAACATTGGTCTTTAACCCATTTGAGAAGATACCTAGAAAGAGACTAGCTAGGTCAAATGAAATTTCTATTAGTCTTTTGAGGACTAAATTTCATAGTAGTTGTCCTAGTTCACATTCTCATCAACAGTGTAGAAGGGTTCTTTTTCCACTGCAACTTTACCAGCATTTGTTATTATTTCATTTCTTGTTGATAGCCATTTTTGGAGGAATAAGATCGTGTTGTTCTAATTTGCATTTCTCTAATAGCCAGAGAGTTTGAACTTTTTTTTTTTGAGAGGAAAAGTGAGGACTAATTTACTATTACTATTTTTTAACTTTATTTTTATTAATATGTATCTGTCATACATGTTGATCACATTCACCATAGGAAATTTGTACCTGTACATAACCTATCTTAATTCTTTTTTCCCCATTCCCCTCCCCACTCTTTGACACTTCCTCCCCTCCCCGTTTACAAAAGCTTTATTTCCACTTTTTTCTTCCATTCTATATTTTTCCTTTTTCCTTCCTTCCCTTCTCCCTCTCCCTCCTTTATTCCTCTTCCCATTTGGACATTTTCTTCCAACTTCCCACTATCTGTCATCCATTTTTGTTTTTATTTATGCTTTTGGTTTCTCACACAAGACAGACTACTGTTATGGCAGAGCAGTATTCCACTGTATATAAAAACCTCATTTTCTTCATCCATTGATTTGTTGATGAGCTTCTTGGCTGTTTCCAAGATGTAGCTATTACATATTGTGCTTCTATAAACATGGGTGTGCATATATCACTGTGGTATGATGCTTTTAACTCTTTGGGGAAGATACTGAGAAGGGGAATAGCTGAGTCAAATGGAACCTCTGGTTTTAATTTCTTGAGGAATCTCCATATTGGTTGTACCAATTTACACTCCCCAAAACAGGGGGAAAGGGTTCCTTTTCCCCCACATCCTCTTCAGCATTTGTTATTGGTTGATTTTTTTGGTAATAGCCATTCTTTCTGTAGTAAGATGGAATCTCAGTGTTGTTTTAACTTGCATCTCTCAAATGACCAGTGATGTTGAACATTTTTCATTTATTTTTTGCTGTGTGTACTTCTTCATCTGAGAAATATCTATTCATTTCAACTGCCCATTTTTAGATTGGATCTTTAAATGGGGGGGGTCTGATTTTTTTGAGTTCTTTGTTCTAGATATTAATCCTTTTTCAGAGGAGTAGCTGGTATGATTTTTTTCCCCATTCTGTAGGTTTCTCTTCACTCTGTTGGTGATTTCTTTTGCTATGCAAAGCTTTTTAATGAGAAACCAGTTGGTGACTCTTTGTAGTATTTCCTGCATGATTGGGATTTTGTTGATCGTCTTCCTCTATGCCTATGTTTTCAAGAGTTCTATCTATTCTATTTTCCAGAAGATTAAGTATTTCTGTTTTAACATTTAGATCTTTGATCCATTTTAATTTTAGTTTAGTGCATGGTGAGAGATATGGGTCTAGTTTTAGTCTTTGGCATATGGAAAACCAGTTTTCCCAGCAGCACATATTAAAGAGGCTATGTTTCTTCTAGTGAAGGTGTTTGGCCTCTTTATCAAAGATAATAAAGTAGCTGACAGTGCTTTGAGTTGTTTCTGCATCTTCTATTTTATCCCATTGATTCTCAGGTCTGTTTTTTCACCAGTACCATCCTATTTTTTTCTGTTTCTTTTTTTTTTTTTTAAATCACAGTAGCTTTGTAATATGACTTCAAATTGGGGATTGTGATGACTGTGCCTTGCCTTGGTTGCCCACAATTGGTTTTGCTATCCTAGGTCTCTTCTTGTTCCACACAAATTTTAGGATTGTTTTCTCTAGTTCCGTGAGGCATGCTGTTGGTATTTTGATTGGAGTTGCATTAAATCTATATAACAGTTTTGGAAGTAAGGACATTTTCACTATTTTGATTCTGTCTATCTAAGAACAGGAGATATCTTTCCATTTTTTCATATCCTCTTTGATCTCCTTTTTCAGTGTTGTAGTTTATAGTGTATAGGTATTTCACTTTCTTTGTTAAACTAATTCTTAAGTATTTCATTTTTCTTGATGCTGCCATGAAAGGTGTGGTTTCCCTAATTTCTCTGTCAGAGAGTTTGTTATTTGTGTACACGAATGTACAGGAATGCTGTTGATTTTTGGTGTTGACTTTGTGTCTTGCTATGCTGCCAAATTTGGTTATTAATTCTAGGAGTCCTTTGGTGGAGGTTTTGGGGTCTTCTATGTAGAGTATCATGTCATCGACAAATGATAATTTAACTTCTTCCTTTTCTATCCGTATGCCTTTTATTTCTTTCTCTTGTAATTGCTCTGGCTAATTTTTTTTTTTTGGAGATAGGGTCTCACTGTGTAGTTCAAGCTCACCTTGAACTCACTACATATCCCAGGCTGGCCTTGAGCTGAGAGTGATCCTCTTGCCTCAGCCTCCCTAGTGTTGGGATTACAGGTGCGCACCACCATGCCCAACTGGCAGTTGGTTGTCATAAATGGCTTTGATCAGATTGAGATAAAGACTTTTTTTTTTTTTTTAGCATGAATGGGTGTTGGACTCTGTCAAATGCTTTTTCTGTGTCTATTGAGATGATCATGTAGCTTTTGTCCTTGGTTCTCTTGATGTGGTGCATTATATTTGTTGATTTTCATATGTTGAAGCATCCCTGCATCTCTGAGGAGTCCTACTTGGCCATAGTGTATAATCTTCTTGATGATTTGTACAGTCTGTTTGCCAGTATCTTATTAAGGACTTTTGCAACTATGTTCTTTAAGGATATTGGCCTGGAGTTCTTTTTTATTGCTTGAGTCTTTCTCTAGTTTTGGTATTAGGGTGATGCTTGCTTCCAGGAATGAGTTTGGGAGTATTGCTTCCTTTTCAATTTCATTAGAAAGTTTGAGGAGTAGCAGCATTAGATCTTCTCTAAAGTTCTTGTGAAATTCATCAGTGAATCTGTCAGGACCTGGGCTTTTCTTTGCTGGTAGTTTTTAATTCTTCAATTTCATTAACTGACATTGGGTTATTTATAATTTTTATATCTTCTTGATTCAGCTTTGGTACTTCATATGTATCTAGAAATCTGTCCATTTCTTCTGAGTTTTCCATCTTACTAGAGTATAGGTTCTCAAAGTAGGTGTTGATGAGCTTCTGGATTTCTGCAGTGGTTTCCTTCATAATTGCATGGATTTGGGTCTTTTCTTTCCTTCTTCTGATGAGATTGGCTAAGGGATTGTCTATTTTATTTATCTTTCAAAGAACCAACTCTTTGTTTCATTGATTCTTTGTGTTGTTTCCTTAGTCCTTTTTTTAAAATTTAATGTCCCAGATTCTACCCCTAATTACTAATGCATATTTTGCATTTTAGTAAGTCCCTCAGGTAATTTCCGTGCAGAATAAAATTTAAAATACACTACTGTAGTAGTGTAGTACTGTGTTCTAGCTGGCTAACTTGGTGACAAGGCTATCCTGAGATGGAAGGAAGATCAGAAACTTTTCACCCTCTTTAGTAGAAGTGGGAAAGGGCAAAGAAGAGGGGGAATGTCTGTTGGGTAGCAATTTTTGGTGTGTTCTATGGTGTTTTTTCTGGGTTCAAAGACCATGCTTCCTGCAATGCGATATTGCTAATACAGCACAAGGGAAGCTGAAGATTTTACAATAACAGGTTTCATTTCTGGTTGGTGTATGTATTAGTCAGTTTTTTGTCACTGTGACCAAACACCTGACATAAACAAATTAAAAGAGAAAGTGTTTATTTTTTGGCCCATAGATTCAGAGGTTTCAGTTTGCAGTTGGCTGACCCCGTGCGGAAACATCATGGCTGACCCTGTGCAGAAACATCATGGCAGAAGCACATGGTAGAGGAAGTCTCTCACTTCATGGAAACCAGGAAGCAGAATGACAGAGAAAGTGTGTGTGTGTGTGTGTGTGTGTGTGTGTTGGGTGGGGGACCGGGGAGAAGGTTATACCCTTCCAGGTTATGCCCTCAGTGACCTACTTCCTCCCACCAGGCTCCTACCTCTTAACAGCCCACTGGGCTGTGAACTTTTCAATGGATAGATCCACTGATGAAGTTAGCACTGCCATGCTCTAATCACCTTCCAAAAGCCCTAACTCGGAACACATGAGCCTTTGAGGGAATATTTTAGATCCAAATCCTAGCAGCATAAAACTATTTTTTTTGCTAAATTGCCAATAAAAATCTATTTTCATGTATATTTAAATATTGGCAGGTTTTTATATTTTTATTGATAAAAAAACTGAACCTTGGAGAGGTCACATTTTCAGTGCCAATAATAAAGCACTGAAATTAAACTCTGGAGCAGGGAAGAGATGTGTTAGAATGTGAGTTTTCTTTTTAATGTTCCAAAATTCCTTTGGGTTTCTTTTGTTTGTATTATTGGTTTCATTTCCTCCTCTTGAAGAGGGGGAAACATCTTCTTCTGCGTGTGCTTGTGTATGTGAAACTCTGTGTGGAAAGGGGAACTCTAGGTGGGAGGTAAAAACCAGGGAAAGTCAGCAAGATGGTGGAGAGCAGTGGAGGGTGGCTGGGCAGAATGTGATGAATAGGTGACCTAGGTCACTAGGGAGATGCTGGTCAAATATGAAGGGGTGCCTGCCTTTTTTATCTTCTCCATTCACTGGCTGATCTTGCTTGACTTTGTAGTTATTCCCTAATTTCTACCAGCCTGAGCAAATAATAGTAAGTCATATTGGTGTGAATAGCGAAAAGAAATTGTTCTGATGGTTTCCCTTCAAGGATATGAGGCAGGGAATTTTGGGAATTACTATTGCCTCTTTCTGTCTTTTCTTCAGGGAAGAAATATTTTCCCCCCGCTCAGGTAGTTGAGCTTTCCTTTCACTCCTATGTACCATGCTTCTTGGAATGGTCCACTGCTTAGTTGGTCTTCAAGAACTTTCTCATCTTTCTGCCATATACTAGTGTGTGTGTGTTACACATATGTGATTCCTACCCTGTGTAGATACCAAGTTTAGGTTTGTTAACCTCCAAATCGCTCAAGATTTTTGTTTCTCTCACCATGTGACTTATTACTAAGAAAGGAAGGACTGCCCATAAAAGAAAAAATAACTTTCTAATCAGTCGGTTATGGCTCAGCAGAATCAGTTCACAGTTGTCAGCACAGTGCTGCAGAGTTTGGGATGCTCTTCGGGTACACTCACATCTACCCTTGGCTGCTCGTTTTTCAGATCCTGCACCTTCTCTGAACGCCATGGTTTGGAATTGAGCTCAGAGTCTTATCTTAAGTTTTCCTGTTCTCAAGCCTCTGAAGAGCAGTATCTTTTGGTTTTGCTCCACTTAAAAATCAAAATTAAACACTTTAGTTCTTATCTTTGCAAAAGGACATTCCCTTTTACATTTTTATTTTTCTAGTTCTTATAGAGAAGATCTCAATTCCCAAATTTTCATCTCTAGGCTTCTTGAAGATCTGGGACATAAAATATTAGTTCTGTGTTTTATTCCTCATTCAGGGAAGGTATATTCTGATTTAGAGGCTTTCAGGTCACTATGTATAGGCCTGGTAGCCTGCATATATACATTATGGAAGGCAGCAGCATTTACATAGAAGCTGTTAAAGTATAAAGCATGAGAATAGACTGTCATGCAAGTGGTTTCAAGTGGGCATGTAGTCAGTTTTTTTCCTCACAAAGCTTTTTCCAATTTTCTTGCATGAATAGAATTTTTCAATTAAATCACTCCATGGATATAGTTAAAGTTGCTTTCTTCTTTTCTAATGAAGTTCTCCAACTGGAGAAGATATTATGTGTACTGCCTGAAGCTAAATATGTCCTTTGTCTAAAATGTATTATATTGGGAAAGGGAAGAAAATGTCCAAATGGGAAAGGGAACAAGGGAGGGGGAACAGAACAGAGGACAAGAGAAATAAGAAATGGAAGGAAAAAATGGAAACAAAGCTTTTGTAGATAGGGAGGGAGGAGGGGGTGAGGGGAGGGGAATGGGAAAAAAGAAGCCACACGATATATTATGCGCGGGTACAAATCCCCTATGATGAATGTTATCACTATGTACATCTAAAATGTACCATTAAAATAAAATAAAAAAAATACGTCTTTTGTTTATACTTTTGGAATAGGACAACAGACTGCTGAGTATTTACTAACCCTTCTCTGGGCATAATGAGCAGCATACTTGCTCTGGAAAGTTTGAAAAAAGGAAAAGCTATTTGAACTTTTGTAAACAAAAGGGAGTGATGAAATTATACTGTAAAATTTTAAATTAAATACAAAACCAAGCTGAATTAGCCCTGTGTTTGGAGATGTTTACGATCAACCTGAAGAAACCAAGCATTTTGTAGACTATTGAGACCTGCCAGGTGAACTAGCCATAACTCTGGGACATTTGGAGAGAAATATTTGAGAACATTCAGATTCCTAGATTTCTTAGATGTGATTTGGATGATATTTGAGAACACTTTATCAAAATTGAATACTCAGGAAGTAGTGATCAAAAAAATTCACAGTCCAGTGTTGGATTGGAGGGGAAGTCAAAACCAGTTTTAGGAGCTCTTGCCAGAGCTTGAAATATTTTCTTGCTTATTAGCTTGTTGTCTTAGTTTTCTCTTGTTGCTGAGTCAAAATACTTGACACCCAAAGTTAAGGGAGGAAAGGTTTATTTAGCTCACAGTTCGTAGAGGTTTCAGTCCTCAGTCAGCTGGATCCAAGGCAGGGTGGCAAACAAAAGAGCTAAATAGCTTCTTTCTGCTGCTTATGTTTTATCCAGGCTGCCAGGATTAGAGTGGTGCCAAACCAATCAGTGGATTGGTTTAGTAAACACATGCCCTTAATCCCAGCATCACACACTCCAGATTCAGCCACCTCTGAAAAAGCCCACCTATGATTGAATGAGTCTTTGGGGGGACATTTAGGCACAAACTGTAACACTTGTCTAATACTTTTCTGTTCAAATGTTCAAGGTCCAAATTTGATCTTTTCTTTATGTTGCTTCCTGACTTTGGCCTCATGTGAATGTAGAAGCCTGGCCCTTTTTCCCCCTCATAGTGGTTGAATCAGGCTTTGTAATTTATTTTAAACCAAGAACATGTATTGGTACATTTTACATATAATGGTCACATCCATCACATTTATTTTGTACCTGTACATGATGCATCTTGGTTCTCCCCCCTCTTCCCCACCTCTCCCCCTCTGTTCCCTCCCTCCCTATTTACAGCAGGTTTATTCATAATTTTCCATATTTTCCCTTTCCCTTTTCTTTCCTTTGTTGCCTTTCTGCTTTTCCCCCTTCTTTCTTTCTAGTTCTCCTCTCCTTTGTATATTATCTTCCTTTT
>PVJO010029720.1:0-16454 GCA_004026905.1 Hystrix cristata
ACTCTGTCTCCTTCTCGGTCGTGGCGCATGGACTTTTGTGTTCTGATGGAGCTGTTTATTTTTCCAAACTGGTTAATGCATCAGGAATTTGACTTCGTGTAATCTTCATTAAACAAATACCTTGACAGTTTTTCTCTAAGGATTATCAGAGCTGTGGAGTTCATTGAAAATCGGCCATTTATGACTAATAGGAAGAGCCTTAAGAGGGGTTTTTGGGTCGTTTCAGTTCGGGAGAAAGCCACCACACAGCTTGTGACAGAAGGGCCCAGAAGGTCAGACTGTGCCTCGCCAGGAGAGCCCTGAGCAGACACCTGGGTGCTGACTGAGGCCCTGTGTGCCCCTGACCTGGTCCTCACAGACTGCATTTGGAGGATTTCGTGCTTGGCGCTGGCTTTACCAAGGTTGCTTCCATCTCCTGGTCGTGTGCAACCTGTATGCCTGAGTCGCTTGTCACGTTAGCAGAGTTGCTGGCATTCAGTGGGGCTGAGTGTCTGTTAGGTTAAATTGCTTAGAAAGTGTAATGATCTTTGTATATTCTTGTTTTTTGGAATTAGGAAGCATCTTGGAGAGCTCAGATTGCCTGGATCCCTCTAGCAGAGCCTGATTTAGGGCAAGATTCATGAATTTGTTAGAAAGATCTCTGAATGGTCATCTCAGGGTGGCTGAAGACAATACCCTGTATGTGAACCTTATGCAGAATTTGTGTCAGAAACACAAGGCCCTTGCATGTGACTATAGGAAGTCTGGGGCAGGCCCGTCCCCTACTGGGGATCTCATGTATGCACAGGACAGCTGCCCTTATCTCACAGCTGAGAAGCAGCATTTTTAACATAAAAACCAGTGAAAATTGATTAGGAAGGGGATGTGACCTGGCTGTCATCAGCGCTCTCTGCATTCAGAGTGCAGGTCTCTCAAAAGTACATTTAGTGACATCTGGTCAAGATGGAGCGGTGGGTTTGTACTACACAGTACCTCTACTCCACATTCCTATTAGTGACATGCAAAATATGACAAGAGACCTCTTTTCAGTGTTTGATAAAGACTTTGAAATAGATGTATTTAAAACCTTCAAGGAGATAAATGAAGAAAATTTTTATTTTTTTTAAAAGCAAGAAATTATGAAGGAAAAATAGGTGGAAAGAGCATGGTGCATATCTGTAATCTCAGCTACTACTAGGGAGGCTGAGGCAAGAGGATCAGAAGTTCAAGGCCAACCTGGACAACTTAGTGAGATCTTGCTCAAAAAAAAAAAAGGCAGAAATATAAGCAATCAAGTAGACAAGTAGAACCAATTAGAGATTTAAAAAATTCAAAATATAGACATTGACATTTAAAATCTCAACAGATCATATAAACTCTACACTTGGCATATGTAATAAAAAGGTTAATAAACTAAAATATAATACTTAGGATTTCACCAAGAATGTAGCATGAATAGATTAAATTTTAAAGGAAAGGCTATTAAGAGGGATGGAATCTAGACTGATAAATTCCAACTTATATTTGTAACAAGAGTTGTGTCAGGGGACCGGAGCTGTAGCTCATGGTAGACCATGTGCCAAGCATGTGCAAAGCCCTGGGTTCAATGTCCAGCCCCACAAAAAGAAAGAAGGAGGGGAAAAAAAGAGTTCTATAGAACAGAATGGAAGGAATAACCTAGACATAATATTAATAGCTGATGTTAATAGCTGATAATTCTTCAGAATTAAATATACAACTTTAGATCATGCATTCAGATATCAAGCAGAATAAAGATAAGTTTCTGTCTAGATCCATAGGAGTCAAGATGCAGAGCATCAAAGATAGAGACCCTTAAGAAGTCCCCGAAAGAAAAGGGGAAAATATTATCTGCAAAAGGATGACTATAGCAGCTCTTCATCTGCAAAAATTAGGGGAAAATGTGGAGTAAACATCTGTAAGATATTAAGGGATTATAAAGTCATTTTAAATTTTTCCCAGCTAAATTATTGTCTAAGGAAGGAAATGAAAACAATTTTGTATACATAAAAATTTACCACACATAGTCCTCACTGAAATCAATTCTAAAAGACATGCCAGCAAGAAGAAAGGACAGTCCAGAGAGTAACCACGGGAATCCAGGGACAATGAAGGCCCAAGTTGATTATATATATATTAGTAAAATTAATTAACAATTAGCTGTTTTTACACCCATATTTTTATTGTTTTAAATAAATTAAAACTAAAACTCAATACAGAATGTAGAAGTTGGACAGGGTAAGAAGAAGTCTTGAGTTAAGAGGTAAGACATGTTGTGCTGTGTTTGAAGGAGGTCAGAGACACGGGATACCTTTAGATTTTGTTGTGAACTGTGTAGCTAGTAACACATGTTTTAAAAAATTAGGGGTAATAATTAAAATAATCACAATATAATCTATAGCTGCCACATCACAGAAGAGGGAAAATAAATATAAAAGCAGTCAGTCCAGTGAGAAGCAAGAGGACAAAAATGAAGGAAAGATAATTTTAGGGAACACAAAATAAGATGGTGAAGCTAGATTCAAATATATATATTTATGTATAATTAGTCATAAAGGGTGAAAACAGGTTAAGCTCATATATGGAAAAGAAAGGTTATCAAATAATTATCTTTTAAAAACCCATATGCTTCTTTCCAGATATACACCTGAAATAAAATTTTCAGAAAGTTTGGAATTAACGAAATGGAAGTTAGATATATATAATATCAGGCAAATTCTAAAAAGAAAACTCATTTATGGTTTGGGATAGAAGGAAATTTCCTTAATCTGATAAAGGCTACCTATCAAAAACTTTTCAGAAGCACCATTCTTAGTGTTAAAACATTAAAGTATTTCCAATAAAGTCAAAATAAGATGCTGTGTTGCCACTTCCATTCAGTATAGTACTCTAGGTTAACATCAATGCAAGGATCAGGAAAAAAATGAGTTATGTGAATTGGAAAAGTAAATAGGAAAGAGTCCTGTGTTTTTTGCACATGATATGGTGGTCTACACAGAAAATCTCAGAAAATCTACAGATAAAGTCTTACAACTCATAGGAAACTTCAGCATGGTTTTAGACCAACATACAGATATAGGCAGCATTGCACTACACTGGTAGTAATGAATTATAAAAGCGGAAAAAAACCCACTCCCAACAGTAATAGAAGCTAAAAGATGCCTGTGCTATCATCTAAATGTTTGTGTCCCCCAATATTCAAATGTTTAATCTAACCCCCAATGTGATGTTATTAGGAAGTGGTGTCTTTGTGGGGTAATTAGGCCATGGCAGCAGACCAGGAGAATGTGAATGAGATTAATATTTATGTTCTTACAAAAGAGACCTGGGAGTGCTTCCTGGCCCCTTTCCCCATATGAGGACACTGAGAAGATGGCCATCTAGGAACTAGGAAACAGACCCTCACCAGGCATCATGAACCTGCCAACACCTTGATCCTGGACGTATACCAGCCTCCAGAACTAAAAGAAATGAATTTCTGTTGTTTATAAGCCACCTGGTCTGTGGCTTTCTGTTATAGCAGCCCAACAAACCAAGGCACCTGGCAGGAAGATCTAATCAGAGTGTAAAAGCTCACTATGGAGAAACTTAAAAATTTTAATAGAAGGATATAAAATTAAACCTGACTAAATTAGAGGCAAGACGTGTTCATAAGTTTGGAACTGATTCAGTTCTTTCCAAAATAAAGACTGATAACACTGATTAGTTTAAAATTATAAACTTCTGTTCAGCCAGATATCATAAATAAAAGATAAATTATGGGTTGGAAAAGACCTTTATAATGCGATATAATATACAAAAACTAATATGAGAATTTACAAATGAATAATTGACCCAAACAACCCAATAGAAAAATGAACACAGGGTATATGCAGGCAACTCCTAGAGGAGTAATTAAATGGATGCACAGTAATAGAAGCTCAACTTCAAAGAATGGAGGATTGAAATGGCATGAGACACCATGTCACCTCCATCAGGTTGACAGAAATGATAATGTCTGAACATCCTAAATGTTGTAAAGCAGCAGAAACTCTCCTGTGCTGCAAAGCGCAGCCAGGAGGCAGGAGGACCATGATGGGCTGTGATGAGCCATGAAGACTCAGGGGTTGTAGGGTAGAGAAGAGATGCCCAGAGTTGAAGATGACGAAGTTGGCTGGTGGCCCATGGAGATGGGTCAAAGTGCAGAGAAAGGCAGGGGTGCAGGGAGTGACTTGTGAACTGCTCCTGAAAATGAGCCAGATGACCTGCCCCAAGGGCTGTGCAAGAACCAAGTAAGCACTGCAGAGCTCTGCCTGCCCAGGGTCGCTCATCCCACAGTCTCCAGCTGACCTGGGCTCGCCCTGATGGAAGGGGGCACATTATGGGACACATGGGCTCCCTGAGAAATGCCACCTCTGCCACAGCTCCTGTGCTGCTGTATGTGACAGCTGCAAGCTTGCTTGGAAGTCAGCTTTGTCTTCGGTGCCAGAGCGTTCTGAATACACAGACCCTCTCTGGGCTCACTCATGACAGCTGGACTTCCAACCAAACGGTCTCTAGCATGTTTCAGTCTGGCACAACCCAAAGCATCATTTCTTCAACACTGTCTGGTGCCAGGCTGTGAAGGCCAAGAGCTCTCCAGGCTTTCCATTAGGCTCACCTATTTAGGGTTTCCTGAGTTCCTGAGGCCCCTGGTGTAGGGTGCCGACAACAGTCAGCCTGCATCACATCAGGTTCTGCCACTAACCAGCCGTGCCACCTTGTGCAGGTTACTTACTCTCTTTTGTGCCTCAGTTTCCTCTTCTGTAAGCGGAGAGAATTGTAACGTACCTCATAGGATCAAAACAATTAATATGTGAGAAATATGTAGGATAGCTCCTGGCACACAAGAAGTGCTGGATCAACCTTGGCTGTCGTCATTGTCATCATTATACAAATTGAATCTCTGTTCCTTGCTACCAGAAGAGCTAATTATGAAGAAAAGTAATATGCCTCATTTTCTTTTTTGCTTGTCTTGCAGCAAAACTTACACTATTCCTTTGCAGTGCAGCTGCCCGGTGGATTTTGAGTTCCAAGTCACTTTGATCCAGTCTCACCAAGCCTTTGTTATAGAGCCGGTATCAGGTACGGAGGGAGAGTCTAGGTTTCTGTTTCCGGTTTTCTTGGAGTTCCCAGACTAGAGGCTGGGAAAAGTGGGTCTGAAATTCTAAAAACACAGAATAAACCATATTTGAATGTATTATCCTCTTTTCAAATGGGTAGTAACAGTGACAAATTTTATACATCTGTTTTAGTTACTTTTCTCTCGTTGTTGGGACAGAATACTCGACACCCAAAGTTAGGGGAAGAAAGGTTTATTAGCTCACAGTCTGCAGAGGTTTCAGTCTATAGTCCGCTGGGTCCAAGGTGGCAGGGCAGCGTGGCAGACCGGCAGCCAGCCGGCCGCAAAGTAAAGTGAGGAAAATCCAAGGAATGTATGCAAATCAGCAATGCAAACAAGCAGCTAGTTAAGCTTCCTGTATCTATTATCTAGGCTACCTGCCCCCAGGGCAGCCCACACTCCCACCCCCCAATCTCAGGCTCACATCCTTGATCCCAGCAGAACCATGCCAAACCGATCAATGGATCAATTTAGTAATCACACACTCTAGATCCAGCTGTCTCTTACCACATGAGGCTTTGGGGGGACATCTAGACACAAACCATAACAACATCTGACATAATATAAATTGGAATTACACACAGGAATAAGGGCACTTTGGGATAATTTGCATTATGCAGATGATGCACAATAATGTCTAGGTACGTGTCTTCAAAGACCAAAACTTGAAATCAGAAGTTAATCTCATCTAATTCTAATTTTGGTTCTTAGTACATCATTGGTTTTTTATTCACTTTTTAATTCAATTTCAAATGAAATGGCAGTGCGATTTTTTTTCACAAGCTTTCAGAATCTCAGGGAAGAGCCTAATGAGTTTTTCTATGTCCTTACATGCCCCAAATGCTATAATTCCCTGTGCTTTGAAAATGAGATCCCTTACTTTTGAAAGTAAAATTTAACACTGGAAGTGATTTGTACTTCCCATTTTCTATCTCTTGATATTTAGGTTTGCTATTTAAATATTTATCCACAGTGGTCTGCTGTGAATGCTAAAATAGTTTGTTTTGGTAAATCTAAGTATTCATTTATATATAGCTTTTTCATAATTGCAAGTGAATATTTTGACCAATAAATAAGTGGTCAAAGCAGAAACTTTGAATTAATTCTAAATTTTGAAATGCATATAGATTATTTTCTATAGAACCAAAAATTTTCTGAGATTTTAAAAACATAAGGTAACTGTAGTTTATATTGCATAAAATGGGACTTGGTTCTCTTTCCAGAGAGAAAAAGTTTATTATTTTCAGCTGTTTAGGCCTTAAACAGAAGGGAAATAAATAATTTCTAAAGTCATACTAAATAAGATAATATTTCAGCTATCTATGTATAGTTTGTATTCTTGAAATAAACCTTGTGTTAGGATATGTTACACGTTGAGGTTGTTATGTTCTAGGCAGTATTCTAAGAGAGATGTATGTACTCTTAATCTGCACCAATACCATGTGGGGGTCCATACCTTTATTTCCATTTTCTAGACACAGAATGAGGCACTGAAGGGTTAAATACCTTGTCCAGTGTCACTCAGTAGTAAGTGACAGAGACAAGATTTGAACCCATTCAGTCTGGCTCCAAAGTCTATGTGCTGCCTTGAAAAGTGCAAGTTGAATTTTCATCTTAACTCTGAAGAGGTTATACAAATTTGCCCTTCAAGGTACATTGGCAAAATGAGCCAACTCCTTGATACTGGTTTAGATGACTTAGAGAAGTGGAGATCCTAGCAAGAAAGAGGAAATACTGCTGCACACCCTGGCCTCCAACAGCACTGGAGCTCTGGGATCATCTCTGAGAACCACACTAAAGTGCTGGTGAAGACATCAAAGTCATACCAAGTAGCTTCATCACCATTGCTGATGACTGGTGGAAATGGGGCAGAGGGGAATCAAACACCAAATAAGAGGTTAGACCAGGTCAGTGCCCCCAAATGTTGATCACTTGGGAAAACTGTGAAGCCCAGAGACTCTCCCCTGGTAATTTGGGTTTAGTGGGTCTGGGAAGGGCCTGATTTTCTGTACTTCTTTGTTTTTTGAGACAGGGTCTCACTATGTAGTTCAGGCTGGCCTTGAACTCACTATATAGCCCAGGCTGCTTCAAACTGACAGCAATCCTCCTGCCTCAGATTCTTTTTGGGGAGGGGGGTTGCTGGGGATTGAACTCAGGGCCTTGCGTTTGCTAGGCAAGTGCTCTTCCACTTGAGCTACAACCCCAACCCCTGATTTTCTGTACTTTTAATAAGCACCAATGTGCATGTTATTGTGATAGGGACATTCTTAGAGAGGTGGTTGAGAATCATTGAGCTGATTTGATCTGTAGGTCCTGCCCCACCTGATGGGCTATAATTCTATTAAGTTCCAGAGGGAGAAGGGAACAGATTTCTGAGCAGTCGTGATGGGAGCTGGTTTGTAGACAGGACAGGTTAGTGCTCAGATGCATTGAGGTTGGTATGCCAAGAGGCCAGGAAATCATGGTGTTGGCATGAAATAGTGTGGGTCTCTAGGGCCTAAATAGAGCTGGTGTCAGGAAAGGGGGTGGGGCCCGGAGAGCTGACTGCCTAGCCATACTTCTCTAAAAATCTGTGTTCTAAGGCCAAGAATATTAAATTACCACAGGAGTTTTGAAGTATAACCTATTCAAAACCTGGGAACTACATAGATAAAAGCAATAGTGTTCAAGCAAAATTTACTGATCACTGTGTATGAAACTCTTGTAAAATCCTTCAGGTCTTTCCCTGAGTGCTCAGATTATAAAATGCACAACCATATAATGCAGACAAATGTGTGACCCCTGAGCTATTTTGTCTGACGCATCTTCTAGGCTTTTGAGGTTGTGCTGGTGCTTTCTTTATCTGTTGCTTGTATTTTAAATTCCTCCTTTGAATGAAATTAAATTGACTATGCCAGCTTGAAGTTGAGAGAGAGGTCAGCATAGGGACATAGATTTGTACATCACCTGGGTGGTGATGGAGGGACTGGAGATGAGGTCACCCAGAGAGTGAATGTGGGTAAAGAAGAGAAGAGGGCTGAGGACCCCTCCCTGAGCCCTGGAGCACTCAGAGGACAGCAGTGGACCCAGGAACAGAGATCATGGAGGAAAATCAGGAAAGTTGACAAAATAAATGAATGAAGGAATGAATGGAAGCCAGGCTTCTTGAATTTGGGAAATCCCTCTTCTACCATCATAAATGATCTGCATTGTGTGGATAACTTTGCTAACTTGGCTTTGTCAGACTGGGCCATTCAGCCTCCCAAGACTTTTTGTGACTGAGTGCATGCATCGTTGGTTCACCGGGTATTTTAGAATATCTTGCTTTGGCTTCTCATTCTATGAATGTATCACTGTATCTTTAACTGTTACACTTTTGAAATTGCAGAATTTAGCGATGACTTGTCTTCACTTGCAATAGAAAGTCCCTGGCCGCATGGAGAGTGAACACAGCTCAGGCAGTCATGTTTCCCAGGCAAACTCTGGGCTCACTGACTTTTCTGATGTGGTAGGCATCCGCCCTGACTGAGGGACCTCATGGTGGAATGATAACAAGTCACTTTTTTAGCTAATAAGGCATTACTGCCTCCATTTTATAAACTGGGCCCAGATGAGTTGAGAGCCATGGGGCAGTTTTACACAGCTTGTCTGTATATTTGCAGGCACTGAAACAGTATATCTTTGGTGAGAGATTGTCCAAATGACTTATGGGGGCATAGTCTGTTAGATGATGAAGCAGAGTCCTCCCTGGGAGCCAGCAGCAGCATCTTCCCATGCCTCCTAGGCATTCTGTGCTCAGACTTGCCAAATAAAAGAGTTTGAATCAAGCTAATTCCAGTTATAAGACATGAATCTGACCCAGCGCCCTCCACGTTGACTCAGCTGTCTACTCGCACAACTTTGACATGCAGGCTTGCACTGTGGCTGTCAGGGCTGGATCTGCTGGTGGGGCCAAGATTTTCCTTAGATTGGAGCAAATGAGCAAGGATTTTTTGACATCCTTTGCACTGCTGACCAGAAATCATATGCATTTAAAATATCAAGAACAAAAAAAAAAAAATCAAGAACAATCTGTTGGTAATTTTGGAATAGCCAGCCATGTATGACTTTGACCAAAATGTTGTTAGTTTTGGAGACCGTCTATGCCACAAAACATTGTTGAATTTGTTTACTTGTGACCACTTTGAGATCCTAGTCATTCCTTTGAGATCCTAGAGATCCTAGTCATTCCACATACACTAAGGAAGAAGACATCTAATTCATGTAAATGGTAAATTATAACATATAACCCATAGTTCAGCAAGAGTTCTGGGTGCCTGGATTTCTTATAAAAAGTTTCACTATTTTCACAGTCTTCTTTTTTCAGTTTTGAGGAATTTATAAGCCACTTACAAATAACTCTATATTTTACATTTTCTTCCAAAATGCAAATTTCTTGTAATTTTGTATCAATTTGCAAGTCATCCCAGATCCCTCTGCCCTCACTTTGGCTTCAGACCACTTATTGGTGATAGGCGTTGCCCAGGAGCACGGGGCCTCTATCCCAGCAAAGGCAGCACATCCCAGGACATCCCCCCAACCTCCAGGTTGCCCACCAGAACACCAAGAGTACAGCACCATGCCTGTCGTGGCCCGAGGGACCCTCATGCATCTGCTCTTGGTGGTCAGTCTGGACTTGACCTTAGTCCAGTCATACCATCTCAGTTGGGCTCATTCACACTGCTGGCAGTATCTGCTCACCATTCAGCATTTGGCCATTTAGGTTTCAAAAGAGAACAAGTGTTACTTTTGCCTCTTTTTTTTCTCCAAAGGTCCTTAAACCCTGGCTGAGATACTTTATTGTATAACAAGCCACACCTGTGGGATCTTTCAACCTTTATGAGTCCACAGGCAGAACCATAGATTCCAGACAAACCTATAAATAGGGAAGGTTACCCTGCTTCTCCTCCTGGCCTGATTGTGCACCTGTGCATGGATGGAGCAAAGACTTCCAAATCCCATAATCTGTGCAGGGACAGATCAGGATTATCAGGGGAATAGTAACCTGCTAGTCTCCAGCACACAAACAGGCCGCATCAGAAGTTTTCTATTGCTAGTTAGGACCATAATGAATAGCTTCATCCCCCAAAATATTCCTGATTATGGACTGTATAGAGAATGGACCTGGAAGTGGTGGCACACATCTGTAATCCCGTCTACTCAGGAGGTTGAGGCAGGAGGATTACAAGTTGGACCCCAGATCGGATAACTTAGTGAGACCTGTCTGAAAATAAAGAGGGCTTGGGACATAGCCCTATGGTAGAGTGCAGATCTTTGGCAAGATTCATTTCAAACAAATGACAGAAGTGAATGAGCTACATCAGCAAAACGCAAATAGGAAAGTAGCTAGTGACCAGGTTAGAAAAGAATGCGTGTAAGAAATCAAGAAATTGAACTTTTAAAAGATTTTCTGAAGCTCTATATTTTGCCAATTAGAAAGGGAGAACAATTAGGGCTAGCTAAGATATTAGAAGCAAATGAGTGCCCTAACTTTGAAAGACATCAGTAATTTGTTTATAATACCATACTGGAGAAAGCAGGAAAGGTAGACAGGCCAGTGACAACTCTGTGCACAGATCCTAAAGCAGCTCTGTCACATTGGTAGCAGCAGTACCTTTTTCTTGGTACTCAACATGTCCTTTATAGGTGGCAGTGGTGGTACAGTATGGCTGGCATAGTGTTAGTAGTTGCTCCCATTTGCCAGTTGTTAGCCACACTCCAGGCACTGTGCTAAGCATGTCACCTGCACTGTTTCATTCTCTCTGCAGTCCTGGAAGGAGGGAACTACTGTCATCACCTTTTTACAGCCGAGGACAGTAAGGCTCAGGAAAGCCAGGTCACTCCTGCAGGGTGACAGTGTCTGATTCCAGCCACTGTGCTTAGCTGGAAGAGTAATGATACCAGGATGCCTTGAGATGGGAGAGGAAGAAAAATGGAAGAATTTCAGAGAGCTTAGGTAGGGGAATTCTGTTCTGTGGAAGAAATGTTAAAGAAATTAACGATAACTCTCAGCCAAGCCTGTGTCACCCGCTTGCATTCAGAGGCCCTAGAAACTGCCTATTCAGTTGACCACAGTGACAGTCAGTGTACTTGACCCGGAGAACAATGCCTGTACCTTGACAAAACTGTTACTTCTCCCGTTCATTCCAGCATCTCCCAGCGAGGCCCTGAAAGAGGCCAGCTATGTCCCAGCCCTTCTCCCTGGTTAGAAACCTGGTCTTTCAAGAGGCTGGAAGAGAAAACCAGTTTTGATTATAGGAGATCAGGCCTTTCTATGGGTCCCACAGCACTGGTCTGGGGAGAGTGCTATGCCAAAAACAAAACAAAACAGGTAAACAGGCAACAGGCAATAGCATCAGAGGGAAAAAAATCACTCTGATTATAAGTTAATGTGGGAGAAAGTAGACTGAGCAATTATATGTATCTCTTTAAAATGATTTTTATAGAAGTGAAATATGTTTATCATAAAAGGTTCAAGCACTGCAAAAAAAAAAGTATAAAATCTAAATTGAAAAAAAATTACCCAGAATCTCACCGCCACAGAAATAGCCATCTTGAACATTTGCTGAACATTGTTACAGATACCTCTCCATCCTTACATACAGAGAAGGAAAAGGAGAGAGACTCGAGCATCCAAGATACAAAGATAGATAAAGCTATTAGAAAATTAGGATTGTGTTACAGTAAAAATATTCTTTCTGCTCCATGATGTTGGCTGAAGAAAAATGAGAGAGGCTGAAAGAGTTAATGAACTTTTTTGTAAGCAATATTCATTCCTAAAATTTACTGCAAAAATGAAGAAATTGTTAAAACATTAAAAGTTCGGAGCCCCAGTTCTCTTCAACTGCACACCTCAACTGAGCCAGAAGCTTGAACCATGTAAGATGGACAGAGAACATGTGCGCTTTCTCCCACAGCCCTCCTTTCAGCTCCTAATGCTATTAGGTGATTTTATGCTCTCTGGAGCTACAGCATTTACTATTGTCTTGTGACCATAAATACCAGTGACTTCATTTTTATTGAAATGCAGCAAAGGTTTCCCCTCTAGTCTTTAAAACCTCTCTTCATTTATTTCAGTTATACATTTCAGTTCTTTCTCTGGCTCTGTGGATTTTGTCTGCTACTGGCTTGTTAGCCACAGGATTCTGGCACCACATGCCTAGAGTGCTTGCATGTCTGAGAATGGCTGTCTGTTGCCTGTGACCTTGAAGGACACCCTGGCTGGGTATAAAAATCTTAGTTTATGGGGCTGGGTATTTAGCTCAGTGGCAGAGTGCTTGTTAAAGCACAAGGCCCTGAGTTTGATCCCCAGCACCCTCCTCCCAAAAAAACCTTAGTTTACTACTTTGTTTACCTCATAAATCTGTAGACATTTTTTATTGTCCTCTGGCTTTGATATGTCAAGAATTGAGAGACTGGGCCACATCTTTCCCCATTGAAGGTGAATTCTGGGTGCTGTCAGGATTTTTCTTCTTTAGCCTTGAGATTAATTTACAAGGGTATGTATTGGTGTTGTTCTGTTTCATTTTGTTTTCCTAGAGCATGGCATATCCTTGTAATCAGAAGAAAAATGAAAAATGATTCATTATGTTTGGAAATTTTTCAACTGCTAGAACCTTACATAGTTTAATATCTTATTTCTTAATGATCTTCTTTAGGAATGTCAATTACGTGTATATGTTGGTTCTCCTTTGCCCTCAGTATCTGCTATCTGCTTTTATTTTAAAATGATTTTATTCCATATGATTTCTTCATTCCTACCTGATACATACATATCTGTGTTTTCAGCATGTGTGTGTATGTCTGTGCACATGCATGTGCATGTATGTTCGTATATACGGTATGATAAAAAATACAGTTAGTGTTTAATTTTTTTAATTTATTACATTAAAAGACACGTTGACATTAATCCCCCTCAAAATTATCCCCCCTCTCTTTGAACACAGTTATTCTTGCTACTTTCTGAAGCAATTCTGGAAGTCCTCTTTCATGAGTGTTTTTAGTTGTACTGTTGTGGCTGCCTCAAAGTCCTGAATCAGTTCAGAATGTTTACCTTTCAGGATCATATTGAGTTTAGGGAAGAGCCAGTAGTTCCACAGTGGCAGATCTGGTGAGTAGTAGACGAAGACATACTATAATGTGTCATTAATCCCCCTCAAAATACTCCTCCTCTCTTTCAATATGCTTATACTATCTTCTTGGCAATGTGTCTTTTACTGTAATAAGTTTTTTTTTTTTTAATTGAAACACCATCGTTTTCAGTCTCCCTTTGTATGTGTGTTTATTGTTTCTTCCCTTGCAGTTTCTACCTTCATGACAGCGCTTCTTCTTTTTATTTGTTTGCTTGTTTGTTTCCTGAGCTCCACCAACTTTTTTCATTTCCTTCTAATGTGTTCTAGTATGGCTTGCTTGAATTCTCGTGACTCTGTCTGTGGCAGGGCTGTTTTTTAAGACTCTGGCCAACCCTTATGTTAAGGTTGTCCTCTAATGATGCATTCTCTTTATTGGATTTTGTTTCTGTTCCTTTGTTCCTTCCTATATTAATTTTTAATATTGGAGTTTACATGCATAATATCTGTGTTGGTTCTACTTGGCATTTTACTCAATTTTGAATGGGACCTGCCACCAGAAGAAGAATGTGAAAGGGGGGATAAATAATAATAATTATATCAATAGCTACTGTTTGCCACATGCCAGGTACCACTCCAAATGCAGAGTCTTTTAATACTCATTTTATATCTCTTATAAAGTAGATTCTATTATTACATCTACTTAGCAGATGAAGAAACTGAATTGGAATGTTTGGGTAACTTACCCAAAGGCACATGGTTGGTAAGTGGCAGAGCTGGGCTTGGAATGTAGGGAATCTGTGCATTCCAGCATCCCAGGCAAACATCTGCCTCACTACCCTGTACTCACAGGAGCACCACTGAGCCATCCTGCTGTGTGCTGTCATGCTGTCATCACTGTCTCCCCTCCCCATGCACATCCCCTCTAGTCACCTTCTGAAGCAGGTCCATAGCTGCTTCCTCAGCTCCCCTCCCTGCTACTCTAGGGTATTGGGTCGGGTATCTCTTGTTGCTTTCCCTGCTTCACCAGCACCTGGCACACTCCTTCATTTTATCACTTTAACCAAAAGGTAGTTGTGTGTGTTTTTTAAGAGGATGAAATCTGTATCCTCTGGTTCTCAGCATGCTCCTATGCCTCAGTTTATATCTCATAGTCACATTTCTTATTTGTGCTTTGGGGCTGTAGTCATTTCCCTTGTTTAATGAATTTCTTCTCTCTGCTTTTTCCTTTTCCTCATGTTGTTTTGGTGAGTTTTGAAGGAGGGTAGTTGAGTTTAAAATGGTTTACTTCACCGACATTCACCAGCAATGCTCTGGTTGGTTTCTACAGTGTCGGTCCACTTCCTCCTGAAGGGAGTCAGCCATCTATCCATCCATCCATCCATCTATCCATCCACCCATCTATCATCTATTTATCCATCTACTCATTCCATAAGTAACTCCTGAGCACCTGCTGCACATCAGACACTGTCCTCAGCACTGGGAGACCTCAGACAGACATGGTCCCTGCTGTACTGGAGCTGAGATTCCAGTGGGGGAGAGAGGCAAGCACACAGGCAGAGAAGGACACAGCATGGAGTAACAATGATTGAAATAGAGCCTCGTGATGTAAGCAAATAACTGTTCTCAACTAAGTGGTCAGGAAGAGTTTATCTGAGGAAAAGTCCTGGCAGCTTTTATCTGATTGACAGAGAGGTGCCAGACTGGGGAGGCACTGGGTAAAAGAGGTAGCATCCAAGGAAAAGGCCACAAGGGTGGCACCAATGTGGCCTGGTCACATTCAAGGTATGTTAGTCAGCTTTCCCATTGCTGCTACACCCACAATTTAAAAGAGGAGAGGGTTATTTGGCTCTCGGCTTCAGAGGAGTCTGTCCATGATCAGAAATATCACAGTAGAGGAGTGTGGCAGAGGAAAACTGTTCACTTCATAGGGGCAGGGCAGCAGATCGTGGGACCAGTGCCCAAGAGGAAAGGGCCAAGGACTAGATATAGACCCCAAGGCCACATGACCCACCTAGAAATACTCAGAAATATGCTTTTCTAATCCCATAGGTAGCTCTCAAGCTAATCAACTTTATAGTCCAGTGAACTGTCACACTAGGGAAAGACCACAGCTCAGGTGGCTGGAGGAGCAAGGAGGGAAAAAGGGTGAAGATCCAGCTGGGGAAGCCAGAAGGAGCTTAAGTAGGAGGGGAGGTAGTATGTAGTTCTGAGCAGGATGGAGTCCACAGGAGGGCAGCATGGCTTGATGTATGTTTTAAAAGACCTTTTTGACTCCTTAAAGAAGAGTATAGCACAGCGGCACAAGGTGGAAGCCAGCAGCCCACTTAGGAAAGAAGCTGAGGTTGGTTGAGAGGGAGGCAACAAGGAGTGGGTGGTAGGATGGACACACTTTGCAGAAGGGCCAAGCAAGGCTGGTGGGCCAGGAGAAAGCCCCTTGTTCACAGTGAACCATGAGCTGTGCTTTGTACAACAGCTTGAATACTGCAGTAATTTCCTGTGCAACTGAGGCCTTATGGTGCTGGACACAGTGACCAGTACGGTGGGCATGCAGTGTGGTGTGCCGGGGCATTGTTCCCAGCTGGCAGGTTATATGTTTGACAGCAAAGGAATTGCTAGCCTGGTTGCACTTTCCCAGAAACCTTCACTTGACTTCTTCTCAACTTCCCATTGCCACAAGCAGAGACCCCACTACCCTGCACTCACATCTAGCATCTGCACTTTGGATATTTAATGCATAGGGAAGAAAAGGAAAGTTGACAGATTCCAAAAGGCCTCATTTTGTCACTGATTTCTAGCTCCAATTGCAATATCTTGCTGGAGGGAGAAGGAAAATAAAGATCAAAACAACTGTGGGGCATTCTCAGCAGTGTATCTGTACGGCATGACTCTTCTTCTGCTGAGGCTGAGCAGGAGTTGGTGCTTCCTGGGAAATTTAGAAGCGAATGTGTACCCAAAAGCTTCAGGGCTTGTGTATGTTACACCTCTTCATAGTAAGTCTCCAGGCCTAACTTTTAAAACAGGACGTTCTACCGCGTATATGGGAAAATCAACCAATAACAAATGCTGGCGGGGCTGTGGGGAAAAAGGAACACTCCTCCACTGTTGGTGGGAATGTAGACTGGTCCAGCCACTGTGGAAATCAATATGGAGATTCCTCAAAAAACTACAACTGGAAGTTCCATTTGACCCAGCTATTCCCCTACTGGGGATCTTCCCAGAAGAATTAA
>PVJO010029721.1:0-16454 GCA_004026905.1 Hystrix cristata
TACCCTGCAAAATTATCTTTCAAAATTGATAGAGAAATAAGATACTTCCATGATTAAGAACACATGAAGAAATTCATTACCACCAAACTAGCACTCCAAAAAATTCTGAAGTATATTCTGTAAAAAGACGAGACAAAAATTCAAAAAATTCCAATAGAATAAATCCACCAGATAAGGGAAGCAATTAAACAGAAGGGAAAGAAAGGGAACCAACAACAGGAAAATAATATAATAAGCATAAATCAATCTATATCAGTTATATCCATCAATGTGAATAGTCTCAACTCACCAATCAAAAAAAAAAACATGCAACCTCATCCCCTCCCCCCCAAAATATTGGTAGAATGGATCAAGAAACAAGAGCCAACAATATGCTGCATACAAGAAACACATTTAACTAAAAAAAACCAATCCATGACATGAATGTTAGAGGATGGAAAACAATACTCCATGTGACAGGAACCTGGAAAAAGTAGGGGTAGCTATTCTATTTGTGGACAATGTGACTTTCAAGCCAAGACTGATGAGAAGACATACTTGTTAAGGAAACAATGCAGAAGGAAGAAATAACAATCAAATACTGGCACATCCAACTGTGTAAAGCACTAATGGATATGAAACATAAAATGAGCACCAATACAGTTATATTGGGGGACCTCAATACTCCACTGTCACAAATAGATCAACTAGACAAAAAATCAACAAAGAAATACCAGAGCAGAATCAAACCTTTGAACAAATGAACTTAGTAGATTTCTACAGAGTGTTCCATCCCAAAACAACAGAATACACATTCTTCTTGGCAGCACATGAGACTTTCTCCAAAATTGACCACATAGTAGCTCATAGAACCTGCTTAAGTAAAGGCAAAGGAATTAAATTTTTTCTTTATTTTAACCAAGAACATATATTGGTACATTGTATACATAATGATCACATTCATCACAGTTATTTTGTAGCTGTACATGATGCATCTTGGTTTTCCCCCCTCTTCCCAACCCTCCCCTCTGTTCCCTCCTTCCCTATTTACAGCAGGTTTATTCATATTTTTCCATGATTCCCCTTTCCCCTTTCTTTCCTTTTTTCCCTTCCTGCTTTTTCCCCTTATCTCTTTTTAGTTCTCCTCTTTTGAATATTATCTTCCCTTTATATAATATCTATTACACCTCTTTGTCCTTATTTACACTTATGGTTTCTCATATCAGAGAAACAATTTGATGTATACTCATGAGTGTCTGATTTATTTTACTTAAGAGTTTGTTCTCAAGGTACATCCATTTACATACAAATGTCTCTAGTTTATCCTTTTTTATGGTGGTGTAGTACTCCACTGTGTAGAAAACCCACATCTTCTTTAGTCATTCCTTGGTTGTTGGGCATTTAGGTTGTTTCCAAGACTTAGCTATTACAAATTGTGTTGCTATGAACATGGTTGTGCATATGTCATTGTGGTATGATGATTTTAATTCTTCTGGGAAGATCCCCAGTAGGGGAATAGCTAGATCAAATGGAACCTCCAGTTGTAGTTTTTTGAAGACTCTCCATACTGATTTCCACAGTGGCTGGACCAGTCTACATTCCTATCAAAAGTGGAGGAGTGTTCCTTTTTCCCCACAGCCCCACTAGCATTTGTGTTTGGTTGATTTTTTTCATAAACGCGGTTCTTTCTGGAGTGAGATGGAATCTTAATGTTGTTTTGATTTGCATCTCTCAAATGACTAGTGATGTTGAACACTTTTGCATATATTTATTAGGCAAAGGAATTAAAATTATACCATGCATATTATCAGATCATAGCACAATGAAATTGGAAACTAATGGTAAAAGAAACTACAAAAGCTACATAAACACATGGAAATCACATGACACCATCTTGAAAATCCAATGGGTCACACATGAAGAAATTAGACAGTTCTACATTTAAACAATAATTCTAATATGAAATACTGGAGCTCATGGGATGCAATAAAACCAGTCTTATAAGGGAAATTTATAGCAGTGAATTCCCACATGAGAAAAACAGCAAACTCAAATAACCTAATGTTGAACCTCAAACTTTTAGAAAATGAAGAGTAAGATAAACACAAAGCACATATAAGGGAGGAAGTTATAAAGATAAGAGCAGAAATTAATTCAGTTGAGACTAAAAAAACAATACAAAGAATCAATGAATTGAAGAGTTAGTTCTTTGAAGGATTAAATAAAATAGACAAACCTTTAGCTAACTTGACCAAAAAAAAAGGAAAAACCCAAATCCATGCAATTAGGAATGAAAAGGGTGAAATTGCAATGAATCCTGCAGAAATCCAGAGGATCATCAATATGTATTTAGATACCCTCTACTCTAAGATGGAAAATTCAAAAGAAATGGACAGATTCTTAAATGTATGTGAATTACCAAAGCTGAATCAAGAAGATATAAATAACCCAATATTAGTCAATAAAATGAAGAAATAAAAATAACTACCAGCAAATAAAAGCCCAGGTCCTGATGGATTCACTGCAAGAACTTGAGAGAAGATCAAATGCCACTGCTCCTCAAACTCAATGAAGTTGAAAAGGAAGCAATACTTCCAAAGTCATTCATAGAAGCAAGCATTAGTCTGATGCCAAAACCAGAGAAGGATCCAACCAAAACAGAGAACTACAGGCCAATCTCCTTAATGAACATAGATGCAGAAATTCTCAATAAGATACTGGCAAACAGAATGCAGCAAATCATCAACATTATACACCATGGCCAAGTAGGATTCATCCCAGGGATGCAGGAATGGTTCAACATATGCAAATCAATAAATATAATACACAACATTAAGAGAACCAAGGACAAAAACCATATGATCATCTCAATAGATGCAGAAAATGCATTTGACAAAATCCAACACCAATTCATAATAAAAACCCTACAGAAAATTAGACGAGAAATTCTTTTATTTCAATCTGTTAAAGCCCATCTGTGACAAACCCACAGCCAACATCATACTAAATGGACAAAAACTGAGCTTTCACTCTAAAACCAGGAACAAAACTAGGATACCCCCATCACCCCTCCCATTCAATATAGTTCTGAAAACATTAGTCAGAACAATTAGACAAGAGAAAGAAAGAAAAGAAATAGGGATAGGTAAGGAAGAAGTTAAATTAGCATTATTTGCTTATGACATGATACTTTACATAGAAGACTCCAAAAACTCCTCCAAAAGACTCCTAGAATTAATAACTAAATTCAGCAGCATAGCAGTATATAAAGCCAACACTCAAAAATCAATAGTATTCTAGTATATGAATAACAAACTCACTGAGAAAGGAATTAGGAAAACCACACCTTTCACAATAGCATTAAGAAAATAAAATACTTAGGAATCAATCCTACAAAGGAAGTGAAAGATCTGTACATTGAAAACTATAGTACCCTGCAAAAGGGGATTGAAGTGGATATCAGAAAATCGAAAGATATTCTTTTTTAAAAATTTTATTTTATTTTAATGGTACATTTTAGATATACATAGTGATAACATTCATCACAGGGGATTTGTACCTGTACATGATATATCTCGTTGCTTCTTTTTTCCCATTCCCCTCCCCTACCTACACCCCCTCCTCCCTCCTTATTTACGAAAGCTTTGTTTCCATTTTTTCCTCCCATTTCTTATTTCTCTTGTCCCTCTCTTCCTTTCCCCTTCCCTCTCCCTTGCTCCCTTTCCCATTTGGACATTTTCTTCCCTTTCCCAATGTAATACATTTTAGTCTTTATTTACACTTTGAAAGATATTCTTGAATAGGCAGACCAATATACTGAAAATGGCCATACTTCCAAAACTGTTATACAGATTTAATGCAATCCTAATCAAAATACCAATGCATACCTCGCAGAACTAAAGAAAACAATCCTAAAATTCATATGGAACCAGAAGAAACCTAGAATAGCAAAAGCAGTTTTGGGTAACAAGGGCAAGGCAGGGGTCATCACAATCAATCTCCAATTTAAAGTTATACTACAAAGCTACCAAGATTTTTAAAAAAGCGAAAAAACCCAGTATGATAGTGGCAAAAAAACAGACCTAAGGGTCAATGGATCAGAATAGAGGATACAGAAAACTCCAAGCACTCATACCTGTGTTATATTTGACAAAGGGGCCCAATACCTTCACTGGAAGAAAGATAGCCTGTTTAATAATAACTAGTACTGGGAAAAATGGCTTTCAATGCCAAAAATTGAATCCAGACCCACATCTCTCGCCATGCACTAAACTAAAATTGAAAAGGGTCAAAGATCTAAATATAAAAATAGAAACACTTAATCTGCTGGAAGATAGAATAGGTAAAACTCTAGAAGACATAAATGTAGGCTAAGACTTTATGAACAAGATCCTGATTACACAGGAAATATTATAAGGAATCAACAACTGGGATCACATCAAATTTAAAAGCTTCTGCACAGCAAAAGAAACCACCAACAGAGTGAAGAGACAACATACAGAATGGGAAAAAATTTTACCAGCTATTCGTCAGACAAAAGACTAAAATCAGGAATGCATAAGGACATCAAAAAATTGGACCCCCCCAAATTTAAAACCCATATCTAAAAATAGGCATCTGAAATTAATAGACATTTCTCAGATGAAGAAGTACAAACAGCAAATAAGTATGCAAAAATGTGCTCAACATCACTAGTCATTCAAGAAATGCAAATTAACACTGAGATTCCATCTCACTTAAGAAAGAATGACTATCAACAAGTAATCAACCAATAACAAATGCTGGTAACACTGTGGGAGAAAAGGAACACTTCTCCATTGCTGTTGGGAGTATAAATTTGTACAAGCACTGCGGAGGTCAGTATGGAGATTCCTCAAAAAAACTAGAACTAGAGGTTCCATTTGCCCCAGATATTCCCCTTCTAGGTTTCTTCCCAAAAGAGTTAAAAGCATCATACCACAGCGATATATGCATGCACATACTTATAGCAGCACAATTTATAATAGCTAAATCTTGGAACTAGCCTGAATGGCCAGATGAATGGATAAAGAAAATGTGGTATTTGTATAGAATGGAGTACATCTCTGCCATAAAGGAGGAGAAACTTGAACCAGTTGTAGGAAAATGGACGTACCTGGAGACCATAATCTTAAGTAAAATAAATCAGACACACAAATGTAAATATCACATTGTTTCTATTGTGTGAGAAACTCAAAGGGTAAATGAGGAGCATAATGGATGATAGATATTTGGAAGTAGGAAGAACATGTTCAAAGGGAAGGAGGGGAACAAGGGAGGGAGGAGGGAGAAGAGAAGGAAGGGAAAAGGAAAAAAAAAGAATGGAAGGGGAAAAATGTAAACAAAGCTAGTGCAAATGGTAAAGGGAAGAAGTGCTGAAAGGAAGGGAGGTAAATGGGAGAAAAGAAGAACCGAGATGTTTTATGTACAGGTACAAATTCCCTATGATGAGTATGATCACTATGTATGACAGATATATATTAAAAAATGAAGTTAAAGTAAAAAGGAAATATAAAATAATTTTAATTATCTATACACATCCTTTTTGGTCCTTCCATTTGGTGGGGGGTAGTGCTGGGGATTAAACCAAGGACATTGCATATATTAGGCAAGCAGTCTTTTACTGAGCTATACCCCCAACTCGTGGCCCCTGAATACTCTAAAAATATTCCTTTGTTTTAAGAGGACAAAAATGTTCAGATTATCTTTGGTGGGAGAATTGGGGAGTGATTATCTTACTATTTCTTAATTATAATTTTTAAGTTTTTTTCTATAAGTACATGGATTACTAGGCCCAATGCTAAAATATGAGGGGAGAAACAATACTTTTATTATTAGCATTTAAATCTAGGTATCTACTTTATGATGTTGCACAAGAAAGATCTTTCTTTAGCCTTTCTCTAATCATTAACCAAAAGTAGACAAGTCTTTGGTCATTTTCAACATTGAACTTCTGTAGATTCTTGAAAGTGATTTGAACAATAACTTTAAATTAATTAATAACTTATTTGATAACTTATTAATCAAAATTTGTTTGATAACTGGAATGGTATGTTTTTTCTCCTGAGTCATTCTGATTAAACATTTCCTTTTATTTAATTAAATCTATGTTATCAAGTGCAGTCGTGCATCACTTAACAATGGACATGTCTGAGAAATGAGTCATTAGGAAATTTCTGTGGGCAAATATGATTGAGTGCACTTACACAAACTAACGTAGCTATGCCAGCATAAAATGGAATCTTAGGAGACCACCATCATCACATACACCATCACTGATGGAAATAGCATTATACTGTACGGGATATGACTGTATAGTATACACATGTTGAGCCATAAAGAAATTTTTGGATACCATTAAGAGCAGATTTAGGAGAAATTTTACATGAGATCAACTTCCTGATCTTCCTGATGTCTTGTAATCTTTCATAGTACAGGTTTTAATTTTGACTAGTAACATTTGAAGAGAGAAAATTTCACAAAGCAATTCATCTGATACAATAGAAAGATTCCTAAAAATTTGCATGTATTTAATGTTGTATTTAGACCACATCTTCAGAGCACTAGAAAAACTTGTAATTAAATCCTATGCTGTGTCTCTAGGTAATTGTCACACTATTTTTGTCTTTTATGTACATTTTGTACTCATGAAGTCATAAAATCTTACATATCTTCTAGTTGAACTTTCTCCCCATAGAAGATATACTTTTTCCAGAGTCTCCTACCTTATCTGCTAGTGTTTCTGCCATACAGATATGGAACATTATCCTTCATAAATTGTAGAATGTAGGACAATTTTCTTAACTTTTCTCAACCTCAGTTTCCTAACTGGTAAATCAGAATAAAGATACCTACTTTGTAGAATTGTTTGGAAGATTAAATAAGATGAAAATTTTAAAGTGCCTATTATAAAAATGTATTATTTAAGAAGCCTACAATGATATTGACATATAATAGACATCCATTAAATGCAAGTTCGCTTAAAGACTGTAAGTCATTGGGAAAAATGTTGAAGGTAATGGAGCTACTGCAGAACCTCATAGAATGGCAGTAGACATCTCCTAAGTAATATCATTCTGTCAATTCTTTAAAAATGTAGTTCAGCCAGCTAAGATTCACATAAATATGCTCTAATTTATTCAAGTTTCTTGAACTACATTGAAATCATGATATATCTTTTCAAGTACCTTTTGTAGCTCAAAATACAAAACACTTGCTGCCAATTTTTTTTTTGACTTTTAAAAAAATTTTTATTTTAACGGTACATTTTAGATGTACATAGTGATAACATTCATCATAGGAAATTGGTACCTGTATGATATATCTTGTTGCTTCTTTTTTCCCCATTCCCCTCCCCTCCCTTCAACCCCTCCTTATTTACAAAAGCTTCGTTTCCATTTTTTCCTTCCATTTCTTTCTTTCTTTCTTTTTTTTTTTTTTTGGTGCTGGGGAATCGAACTCAGGGCCTTGTGCTTGCAAGGCAAGCACTCTAACTACTGAGCTGAATCCCCTGCCCTCATTCCATTTCTTATTTCTCTTGTCCCTCCGTTCCTTTCTCCCTCCCCCTCCCTTGTTCCCTTTCCCATTTGGACATTTTCTTCCCTTTCCCAATATAATATATTTTAGTCTTTATTTACACGTTCAATTTCTCATACCAGAGAAAAAATGCCATATTTAAACATGTGTGTCCAATTTATTTCACTTAAGATATGGTCTCAAGATGCATCCATTTACCTAGAAATATCTCAACCTGCTGCCAATTTAATAATCCCATAAAAACCTAAATTAGGCTCTATTCCTTGTTTTCACTGTATTTATTCTTGTTCCTACTGGTCAAGATTTAAAAAACCATTCTTTAGCAAACTTTTACACATCTTTCCAATAGTTAATGTCACACTTTCTCATCTGTGATTCTTAGTATCTTCTTACGCTTTCCTATTAAAAATATTTGCCTCACTCTGTTTTCTTCTTCTTCTTCTTCCTCTTCTTCTTCCTGTGCCTCCTCCTCCCCTTCGTCGTTGTCGTCATCATTGTCGTCGTCTTCTTCGTCGTCTTCCTGTTTGTTGTCTTCATCTTTGTTTTCTTCGTCTTCATCTTCTTCTTCATCTTCTTCTGTTTTTGGTTTTTTGAGATAAGGCTGTTACCAGCCACTTAGATTCAAAATTTCAGGTTAGTTTGCTTGCCAGTCATCAAACCAAAGGAAGTAATTTATTTTGATAACAAGGAAAAATAATTTATTTAAATCTAGTTTTAATGAGATGGAGGGGCCCATGCAGTGGACCAGTTGGAGAGAGAACAAAATGAGATAATAGACATGTTCAGGCTTCTTTGATCAGGCCCTGCCCTCCCCTTCCTTTGCCTAAAGGAATGAAATTAGACTTGATTTCCTGATGCTACTATCCACATATTCCGTCTGTTCATTTGGGTGGAGAAGGGGTAAGGGTGGCCATTTATGCCTAGGCTGAGGAAGTTTGGAGACACTACTTGTCTCTAAAGGAAAAAAAAAAATCTAACTTTTATTTATTTATTTTTTTAATCTAACTTTTAAAGTTCCATTTTTTGTTTGTTTTTTGAGACAAAGTCTTGCTATGTAATTCAGGCTGGCCGTTAACTCACTATGTAGCCCAGGCTGGCCTCAAACTCTTGATGATCCTCCTGGTAAAGGTAGCACCATTGGGGCTGGAAAATCACTCCCCCTCTGCCCACCTGAATTTGGGCAACATCCCAGGGCCAGTCCTCCTTCTGTTGTTTTGACAGAAGTAAAAATAAAAGTAACAGAGACCTGGGAAATCTCTAGAGCTCCAGGTCAGAGCACATGTGTATTAGATTTCTGTAGCATGACCTTCAGTAATCTTTCCCCCACTCCAGCCTCATTAAAGGTTTATACATATGGACTGCATCTCATGCATGTAATTTAATCAGAGCAGATTCTGGGACAGATATGCATGTTGGAAGCCAGTGAGATGACCCTGTCAATCATTCCTGTCAATTTTATCCAGAGACCCAGTGAGAGGCACCTGGGATGGGGTGCACGTCTTTTAAAATCTAGAAACCTGATTTATCTCTGTGCCTTCATTTTCCTGTCATCTTGACATCACTTTTCTATTCATGCCACATTCTTATTTCTGCTGGCATGGACCTTACCATCATCTTCAATAAATATAGCTGCCTTTTCTTTTACCATTTGATATGGACTTGCAATTCTTTGCTTGCCATACACAAGAGCCTGGAATCTATTTGTCAGATCTACTATACGGTATCATTTGGTGAGCCAACTGGAAGAGCACCCCAGCTGCAGACTCCTGTACAAAAGATGGGTTGAGGCTATAGGGGGAGATCCAAATGTTAAAAGGAAATGGCCAGTGCTCACACAAGGCCAGATACTTCTGTCCTCCAAGGAGCCTAGCCTTAACAGAGGACACCCTGATGTTATCCAAACAAGGTTATAGACCTAGAGACTGCCCTGTAAGGTTCCAATGTGGAAATTGACCAAGGGTAAGGCTCTATAAGGTATCTATGACCTAATCCCAAGGAATTCACCTTTCCCATGACCCTGGTGCTGAAAAGCTGAGGACCCACAAGAAGATACACTGTAAGGTCCCCAAAACAGGTTGGGGATTGACTCAGGGATAGGCCTCTCAGGCTCCCACAACTCCTGCCCACACAACCCATTTTGGAGTGTGCCTCATCCATCCCAACTGACTGCCTGTTTAATTGCCTTTTCAACAGGTCCCCTTTTTCATTTGTAGATATTCATCAATGCAAAAAAAAAAAGTGTAGATTTTCTGAGGACTCTGAAAAGTTTGCTGATGGTTTCCAGCCACTAACAATGGCTTTTGATCTGACCTGGTGAGATGTCTAGTTCATCCTGATTTCTTGCTGCACAGTAGTAGAAAGAAAAATGATTATAAGATTAGCAAAGCAGACTAATGATCAAGGTTTCACAGCTTCACTCACTGATAAAAGACAACTGATGTGTTATTTGGACCTCAAGAGGGGCTGGAGTGGGATTATAACACAGAGGGTGTAGAAACTAAATGGAAGTTATATCTCCAGGCCATTTTAGTAGGTATGTACCAGGTGATGCCTAAGCCTGTAAAGTGTGATAAGCTAAGGTTTATTAGTCAGGGCTCTGATGAAAATCCAGCTACTTTTCAACTACAGCTTGAAGAGACATTCCAGAGACATACTAATGTTTGTTTATGTTGTGTCTAGGGAAGGTCAAATTATTTGGGGACAGCATTTTACTAGTCAGCTCCAGATATTAGGAGAAAGCTTCAGAAACTCTGATAGGGCCCATTAGCTGGGATAAGTCAACTGGTCAGTGTGGCTTATTCACCCTTTAATAATCATGATAAAATAGAAGACAAACAAAAGTAAGAAAGAGGAAGGCCAAAGCTAAGCTCGCCCTGATGGATATAAAGCCCGTGGTTCTAAGGGGAACGAAAATAATCTAAAGGGTGATGGAAACAAATTGGAGCACTTCAAGTGCAAGAGACCAGGGCACTGGGCAAAGGAGTGCCCTCTAAAGCTCTAAAGCTGCAAAACCCTTTTAAGGCATTCTAGAACATGGAAGATCCTTGGCATTAGAGGAGGGACTGCCTTCATTCCTAGAGAGGGATGAGGTTAACCAACACCTTGGTGGTCAGAGAAAAATGTTTAGACCATGAATGATGGTGCCTGAAGAGGTCTGCATGGCCTCCAAGCAAAGAAATCATCATCACCTTCCATGACCCTTGGGTGACCTTAGATATAGCAGGCAAGTCTTTGTAATATTGGGGTGTCTTACTCAAGTCTAATTTCTTATTGGAGTGAGCTTTCATCCCATTCCAAAGTTGTTGTTGGCCTTGAAGGAGTTAGCCAGTCACCTTTTTTTTTTTTTTTTTTTACCCCCACTCTGCTGGTTGGAAGATTTCTTTTTCCAAGCTGCCTTTATGGTGACACCAGAGTGCCATGTACCAGTGATGGGAAGAGATTTGGGTCACACTGTCATTAAAACCTCTGGAAACCCATGAACTAGTTGCTAGGGATCTGGTTGGCCTGACCCCATGGGGCCTGATTTCTCTGCCAAGAGTGGATGCCCAAGGATGGTATATGATGATGCCTTGGGGAGGGCTGTCAATGCCACTCCAGCAGTCATTCAGTGGAAGGACCTTAATCTGTATCCCCACAGAAGGTGGTAAGCTTCTTATGAGAGAAGCTAGGCAGGGGCTAAAGCCCATTATTGATAAATTTTTGGCTACGAGGTTGCTGTTGCCATGCCAGTCCCTGTGCAATACACCCATTTGGCCAGTAGTCAAACCATCAGAATATCACCTACTACAAGATCTCAGAGCCATGCATGAAGCAGCGGCACCAATTCACCTATTGGAAGCTGACCCATATACCCTTTTAGCACAGATCCCAGGAGACACTAATAGGCCCTCTGTCCTTAATCTCAAAGATGTCTTCTTTTTTATCCCTGTGGATCCCAAATCACAGTACTTATTTGCCTTTGAATGGGAAACGCCCAAACAGCTTTACAAACAGTATACAGTATTGGACTGTCATACCTCAGGGTTTAGAAATAGCCCACAGCTTGCACAGGGCTTAGCCTGAGAACTAAGAGACTTAAAGTTTAAAAAATGAGGCATATTGAAATATGTAAATGGCCTCCTCATTTAGAGTTCCACCAAAGAGTTATATAATAAAACATTAAAACTTTCTTAATGTTCTAGGAAAAAGAGGTTACAAGGCGTCACAACATAAGTCGCAGATTTCTCAACAAAAAGTGACATATCTGGGATATGTTTTAACACCAGGATGAAGACAACTGTCCTCAAGGAGAACAGAAGCAATTTGCTAGCTGTGTCCTCTGGAATCTAAACAGCAGCTGAGGGCATTCTTAGGAATGGTGGACTTCTGCCATATATGGATAGCCCATTTTGGACTAATAACCAAACTCCTATGTGAGGCAATTCTAGGACCAGAAACTGAACCTTTGAAATGGACAGCATTGCTTAAGAGGCTTTCAAGGCCTTAAAATGGGCTCTGATGCAGGCCCTAGCATTAGGAATCCCAGACCTTACTAAGCCTTTTCTCTATTCATGGCTGAAAAACAAAGAATAACCACTAGAGTGCTAACTCAACATCTGAACCAGGAAAGCTGACCTACTTTTCCAAATGACTACATGGAATAACACAGAGCTGGCCTAGCTGTCTGTGAGCAATAGCCATGATGGCATTCTTAGTGCAGGAAGCTTCTGAAATAACCTTGGAACGAAAGCTCTCAGTTCTAATCCCACATCAAATTAGGACTCTGTTAGAACTCAAGGGATATTTGTGGATGACTGGAGAAATGCTTATTAAATATCGAGCCACCCTAATTGAAAATTCAGATGTCTTTCTTCAATCTTGCACCATTCTAAATCCAGCCACTTTCTTCCCAAGTAAGCAACAGGTAGAACACAAGTGTTAACAGACCATCACCTACAATTATGCCAGCCACCTCATCTGAGGGACCAGTCATTGACAGGGATGGCTAGGACATTGTTCACTGACAACAGCAGTTTCATAAAGGATGGCATTAGGAGGACAAGTTGTGCCATAGTCAGGCCCACCCAGGTCATTGAAACAAGATGATTTCCTCCTGGGACTTCTTCCTAAAAGACAGAACTTTTTACCCTTACTTGAGCTCTTCAACTTGCATAGGGGAGGAGGGTCAATATATATGCTGACTCCAAATGACCTTCCTGGTTCTATATATGCATGCAGCCATCTGGAAAGAAAGGGGACTTTTGACTAATTGCCAGTCACCAATAAAACATGGACTGAAGATGCTCAACCTTCTTAAGGGAGTAAATTTCCTAAGCAAGGTAGCAGCTTTCCATTGCCATTGTCCATTGTTGGGGACATCAAGGCTCCTTGAACCATGTCTCCCAGGGTAATTCTAAGGCAGATTCAGCTGCCAAACAGGCTGCTCTCCAAAATAATCCTGGCCTTCCCATAGCTCTGTACATTGTCCCATTCCAGAATCTTGACTTCAGTGATTCATAATGAAGGAGACCAAAAGAGCCAGTGGTGGTATGTGGGACCCTGACTGTTCTTGCCACAGTGAATACAGTGGAAAGTCATTAAGTCCCTACATAATGCCTTCCACCTAGGGCAGACAGAACCACCACTGTGGCACATAGTCTATTTATGGGGCCTGGAGTCCATAACATTATAATCCAGATATGTAAGGTGTACCCTGATTGTGTCCCGCATAGTCCACAGATTGATGTTCCCCCATTGTCAGAACAAATACAACATTATGAGTCCTCTGGAGATTACCAAACAGACTTCATTCACATGCCTTCATGTAAGGGGTACTCTATTGTGTATAAATACCTCATTTTCTTTATCCATTCCTTTGTCGATGAGCATACGTGCTATTTCAAAAATCTGGTGTAAATTGTGCTGCTATAAATACAAGTATTCATGTATCCCTGCAATATGTTGACTCTTTGGGGAAGATACCTATAAGGGGAATAGCTTGGTCAAAAGGAATTTCTAGTTTTAGTCTTTTGAAGAATCTCCACATTCATTTACATAATGATTGTACTAGTGTACATCCCCACTAACAATTTAGAATGGCTCCTTTTTCCTTGCAGCCTTGCCAGCTTTTGATTTCTTAATGATAGCTATTCTTTCTGGTGTAAGAGGTTATCACAACATAGTTTTAATTTGCATTTTTCTAATGGCAGTGATGTTGAACATTTCTTTGTGTGTTTATTGACCATTTGTACATCTTCTTCTGAGAAATATCTATTAATTTCAGTTGCCCATTTTTGATTGTGTCTTTTATTTGGGGGAATTTAATTTTTTTGATTTCTTTTTGTATTCTAGATGTTAGTCCTCTGTCTAAGGGATAGCTGCCAAGATTTTCCCATTCTGTAGATTGGTTCTTCACTCTGTTGGTTGTTTTCTTTGCTGTGCAGAGCTTTTTAATTTGATATGATCCCATTTGTTGATTCACAGTGTTATATCTTGTGCATTGGCATTCTGTTCAAAAAGTTTTTTCCTGCACCTATGTCTTCAAAAGTTTTACCTATTTATCTTCCAGCATATGTAGTGTTTGTATGTTAACATTTAGATCTTTGATCTTTTTTGATATTTAGTGTAGTATATGGTGGAATATATGGGTCTAGACTTAATCTTTTGCATATCTAATTTTGGATATCTAATTTTTACAGCATCATTTATTAAAGAGGCTGTCTTTCCTCCAATGTATGTTTTTGTTTTTGGTCCCTTTGCTAAAGCTAAAATAGCTGAATGTGAGTGGGGTTATTTCTCCTTTCTCTATTCTGTTCCATTCATCTGTGTGCTTGTTTTTGTACCAATACCATGCTGTTTTAATCATAGTAGCTTTGAAGTATAACTTCAAATCTGGGATTGTGATGCCTTCTCCTTTTGCTTCTACCTATCCAGGAGTAGGGGATATCTTTCCATTTTCTGATGTCCTCTGCAATTCCTTTGTCAGAGAGATGTAATTTTCATTGTAGAGGTCTTTTACTTCCTTGATTAGGTTAATTCCTAAGTACTTAATTTTTTTTCATGCTATTTAAGTGCTGTTGTTTTTCTACTTTCTTTCTCAGTGAGTTTATTATTAGTGTATTTGTATGCTATTAATTTTTTGTGTTGATTTTGTATCCTGCTACATTGCTAAATTTGGTTATTAATTCTAGGAGCCTTTGGAGGAGTTTTTGAGTCCTGTAAGTAAAGGTTCATGAAATTAATGCAATTGAAACTAAGAAATCAATACAAAGAATCAATGAATCAAAGAGTTGGTTCTTTGAAAAATTAAATAAAATTGACAAACCCTTAGCCAACCTTATTAAAAAAAGGAAAGAAAAGACTCAAATTCATACAATTAGGAATGAAAAGGGTGAAATCACAACAGATCCGTCAGAAATCCAAAAGATCATCAATACCTACTTTGAGAACCTGTATTCTAAAAAGATCGAAAATACAGGAGAAATAGACAGATTCTTAGATACATATGAATTTCCAAAACTGGATCAAGAAGATATAAAAACTCTAAATAACCCAATATCAGTCAGTGAAATTGAAGAAGTAATTAAAAATCTACCAACAAAGAAAAGCCCAGGTCCTGACAGATTCACTGCAGAATTCTACAAGAAATTTAGAAAAGATTTAATGCCACTAATTCTGAAACTCTTTAACGAAATTGAAACAGAAGCAATAATCCCAAATTCATTCCTGGAAGCAAGCATAACCCTGATACCAAAGCCAGAGAAGGATCCAACAAAAAAAGAGAACTAACAGGCCAATCTCATTAATGAACATAGATGCAAAAATCCTCAATAAGATACTGGCAAACAGAATGCAACAAGTTATCAAGAAGATTATACACTATGACCAAGTAGGATTCATTCCAGGGATGCAGGGATGGTTCAACATACGCGAATCAATAAATGTGATACACCACATTAACAGAGCCAAGGACAAAAACCATATGATCATCTCAATAGATGCAGAAAAGGCATTTGACAAGGTCCAACACCCATTCATGATAAAAGCCCTGCAGAAAATTGGAATAGACGGTCTTTATCTCAACCTGATATAAGCCATCTATAACAAACCAACAGCCAACATCACACTAAATGGTCAAAAACTAAAAGCTTTCACTCTGGAACAAGACAAGGATGTCCACTCTCACCACTCTTATTCAATATAGTTCTGGAAACATTAGCCAGAGCAATTAGACAAGAGAAAGAAATAAAAGGAGTAAGGATAGGAAAAGAAGAAGTTAAATTATCATTATTTGCAGATGACATGATACTCTATATAGAAGACCCCCAAAACTCCACCCAAAGACTCCTAGATTTAATAACCAAATTCAGCAGTGTAGCTGGATACAAAGTCAACACTCAGAAGTCAATAGCATTCCTGTACACAAACAACAGACTCATCGAGAGAGAAATTAGGGAAATAACACCTTTTACAATAGCATCCAAAAAAATGAAGTACCTATGAATCAATCTGACGAAGGAAGTAAAAGATCTATACAATGAAAACAACAGTACTTTGAAAAAGGAGATTGAAGAAGATACAGAAAATGGAAAGATATCCCTTCCTCCTGGGTAGGAAGAACTAATATAGTGAAAATGGCCATACTCCCAAAACTGCTATACGGATTTAATGCAATCCCAATTAAATTACCCATAGCATACCTCACAGAATTAGAGAAGGTAACCCTAAAATTCATTTGGAACCAAAAGAAACCTAGAATAGCAAAAGCAATTCTGGGCAACAAAGGCAAAGCAGGGACCATCACAATCCCTGATCTAAAACTATACTACAAAGCTACTGTAATAAAAACAGCATGGTAGTGGGACAAAAACAGACCCCAGGACCAATGGAACAGATTAGAAGATGAAGAAACAGGTCCAAACACTCTCAGTCACCTTATCTTT
>PVJO010029722.1:0-16453 GCA_004026905.1 Hystrix cristata
TTTTAGGAATCTGTCCATTTCTTCCATGTTTTCCATCTTGTTCGAGTATAAGTTCTTGAAGTAGGTCTTGATGATCCTTTGGATTTCTGCCGGGTCAGTTGTGATTTCACCCCTTTCATTTTTTTATTGCATGAATTTGGATCTTTTCTTTCCTTTTTATGATCAGGTTGGCTAGGGGTTTGTCTATTTTGTTTAGTCTCTCAAAGAACCAACTCTTTGATTCGTTGATGTCTGTATATTTTAAATGTCTTAAAATAGAGCCAAATACTATCCCATGCAGAAGACTGTATGCAATATTTCACAGATCTCTGAGAACATATTGTCTTACTTATTCCAAAGTCTTTTCTAAAGAAATACTGTAAGCCAAGAAATCTTACAACTAAAGAAAATTCTGATTCTCGGAGGGTAGCTCAGCATTATCGATACAGCTGCCATTAAACATTCTCTACTCATATACTTACCCATTACTTAAAATTTGCTAGTGCCCATAAAGTTCAAATCTTTTGATTTTTTTGTCTGCTTATCTATCAATTTAGTGAGAAAGAGATGCATTGTACTGTAATTATATAGTTATGAGGTATAATTGAAAACTATGGTGCATATTTAAATCAAAAAATTATTACAGTAGAAGACATTGTCATTGCCATTAGTCTTCCTTGAAATACTGCCCTCACTTTAAGCACACTTAGCCCGTCATTCTCACCACTTTCTGCAGCAGCTCTGAAGTCATCTTTCTTGAGTGTCCTTAGATGTACTGTTGTGGCTACTTCGCAGTGTCCTAACTCAATTAAAATATTTACCTTTTCTGGTCAGTTTTAGTTTTGGTGCCAGTTTTTGCGTGGTGCCAGTTCTGTTGAATAAGGCAGATGAAGATGCTCTATAACATCTTCACAAGCTGCCTTTTTGTTGGATAGCACTCAGCGGTGGTTTTCACCTTATTGTTTGTCACACATCCTAAAGACAGTCATGAAAGAGGACTTCCAGGACTGCTTCAGAAAGTGGTAAGAATGAGGGGATGAGTGTGTCCAAAGCAAAGAGAAGTATTTTGAAGGAGATTCATGGCAATGTGCCTTCTACTGTAATAATTTTTAAAATTTAAATGTCCACCATTTTATCACATGTTTTGATCACACCTTGTATCTACTTCTCTTGTTTGTGTCAGATTTTGCTTTATATAATTTAAGACTATGTTACTGAGTGCATATAACATTAAACATATTATTTGTTCTTAAAAATTCACTCAATATTATGAAACTCCTATTTTTATATCTCTCTTTACATCTGTTTCCTTCAAGTTTACTTTGACAAATAATTGGTATAACTTCACTGTCTCTTCTTGATTAGTCTTTGTATGGTATGTCTTTAACATCCTCTTGCCTTCCAATATTACGCCTCCTTGTATCTAAGGTGAGTTTTTTGTAATTAGTGTATAGTTGGGTTTTGTTGTGCAATCCAGCCTAGAAATATCTGTCTTTGAATTGTCATATTTAATATGTTTACATTTATCACAGATGCTAATATATGGATTTATACCTGCTATTGTACCATTTTTAGTTTCCATTCCTTCTATTTGCTTTTTAACTATGTGTTTAGAATCATACTGTATTACTTACCTTAATGATCAGAACTCACACCTCAGTTTTATTAGTGTCTATGTTAAATTTAAACAATTCACATTTCCCCAGATAGTGCAAGGATTTGAAACTGTCTAATTATCTCCCTCCTTTTATACACTTCTTGCCATGTATTACAATTCTAAGTATGTTTTAAAGTTGACCTGCATCATTACAAAGACGTTAATCCCTTTCCTCGCTAGTGCCAAGTTGTGAGAGTTCTGAAAACTCTAAAGCCACATGATGTGAGAACTTCAGGCACCATCCAGTGTCCAGTACTCGCCCGACCACTGGCACCCAGCAGCTACTCTACCCTCATCCCGAAGGTCAATCAGGTGACCTTCAAGGAAGATGAAATCATGCTTGTGAAAGCAGCTGGTGTAAATGCTGGACATGTTCCAACTGGTTTGTTTGTAAAGGCCCTGACCAACATCGGATCATTGGCCCTGTCTGCAGTGTAGGGGCTGGTGTAGGCCTTTGTCCCTCTGCGCCTGCTGCCCAGGTGAAAAGCAGCAAGGAGAAACAAAGAAGAATCCAAGGAGTCTGAAGATGACGTGGGCTTCAGCCTTTTTGACTAAAGTTTTTTTAGAAGAGAGTCAATGTAAGGCTGAACTCAGCAAAAGGAGGAGGAGGGGGAAGAGGAAGAGGAAATAATTATTTACAAGAGTGATTGACAAAGGTGTCCTCTTTGGAGCTTTTCAGTTGTCCCTGCATTATATCAATTCGGTCTGAATAACTACCAATGTTATTACAAAAATATTATGACGGACAATAATGTGAACAAATTCCGTAGTTAATAATCACATACTCACTACCTCAGTTCTACAGTTAATATTTTACTAAACTCACTTCATCACATAAAAGGTATTTAACCTTGTATTCCTCCATCATTTGGTTCTTTTAATGTGCATCTGTTGTACATCTCTTTTATGTACATCTATTTTATGTACATTGTTTTGATGTGCTACTTCCTGAATACTTTAGGATGCACATTAATAAATAAAATTCAATATTCATTTATTTCATTTTGAGGTGAAATGTATCCATTCTGTAAAGAACTACACAAATCTTAAAAATATCATTCAATGAGGTTTGTTCAGTGCAAAATGGTTTCCCACCGTGATATTTTAAATTGCATTTCCCGAATAGGATGGTGAACATTTTTTCATGTGCTAATTTGTACATTTTTTTGTAAAGTATCTGTTCAAGTCTTTTGTTCATTTACAATCGGAATATTTACCTCTTTGTTATTGAATTGTAGACTTTTCTTATGTCTTGTTGATTTGTTAGTTGGTGGAGGGGTTGGCTGGTTGGTACTGGGGATTGAATCCAGGGCTTTGCCTTGAGCTACATTCCCCGTCCTTTTTTCCTTTTTATTTTTTAGCCAAGATATAGCTAAGGCACTCAGTGGTTCAGGCTGGTCTTGAACTTGTGATTCTCCTGCTTCAGGCTTCCAGAGCGATAGGATTAAAGCAATGTCCTAACACAACTGACAGAAATTCTTTCTATATCTAGCACACCAGTCCTCAGTCAGATATATATGTTGGGAATATTTTTTCCTAACCTGCAGAGTTCTAATCCATCTAGTAACGGTATCTCTCGGGTGAGAAGAGACATTTAATTTTAATGAAGTTAACTTGCTTTTTTTACTTTATCATTTTCTCTATCTTGTCCAAGAAAATTTTGGTCACTCCTGTGTCCTAAAGATACTATTCTGTTTTCTTTTATACATTTTATATTTAAGGTATTATGTTTATATTTATGAGCCATTTCAAGTTAATTTTTGGTAGATATGAGGTTGTGTTTTAGGTTCAATTTTCCACATGACTATCCAGTTGTTTCAACATTGTGTGTTTAACAGATGTCCCTTTCAACTGATTTGAATCTTTGAATGAAGATTAAATGCTGGTCTAACTCTAGGCTCACTATTCCACTATCCTCTTCTGCTGATCTGCTATTCTTTATTTCAATTACAAACTATGTCCATTTCTAGACTTGTAGTTTTGTGTGGAGGGGGGGTTGGTACTGGGGATCGAATCCCCACCCCATTGTAGTGATTCTTGAATCAAATCTTTTGAACCCTTCTGCTTCAATCTTCTACTTCAAGATTGCTTTTAATATTCTAGGACCCATAGCAGGTTTAGAATCTTCATACCCCGCATCAAATTCCTCTGCCCTCTAATTTTCAGAGAAATAGTTAGCATGAATCCAATTCATTAAATTCAGTTTAGCAGCACAAACCATACTCAAGCTTGCAAGGCAATTTAGCAAACATCTTCTTGTTCTTTGTCCAGACCTTGGATGTATCATCCCCTTTCATCACGTTCACCCACCCCATCTAATTAAGTAATTAATACATTTATTCAAATTATATTGATTTATCCAAGTGTAATTCTGTAAGTGTTCTCTAAATCAATACATCAGCAAATAGAAATAATATAGCTGTGGCTGTAAGAAAGACATTTCCTTTTCAAATCTCTCTCACGCCCACAAATTTACATATATACATTCAAGATTTTTCTTCTTTTTAAAGCATTTGGCAGCCTGAGATTTGCTCACATGTTACTTTTCACCTGCTGATTTGGGAATATTCTATGGCCCAAGACTCTAGACACTCCTCCAGGAAGCTTTCTCAATTATATTTAAGAACTGAACCCTCTTCACAAAGTAGGTGCCATAAAATCCACCAGTCAAGCGTTCAGACTGTACCCAGTTATCAGACTCTCACATATTGTTTTTCCTACTGTTTGGTGTGATGTGGACATTTCAGAAATCTGTCTTAAGTTTCAACCAGGTCTTTATCTTTACTTTGAAAGTTATTTTTCCATTGTCAAAACACTCTCTTACATTATTTCTTTACATTTCACATGCTTTCTTCTTCTCACCCCTAAAAAAATCAATGAATTCAAATCTTCCACATTGATTCTCCTGGACTGAGATAGATAGCAGAGTTCTGACCCTGCCACTTTTATATAGGGAATGACTTCAAATATGATCATTCGTGATGAGAACCCAAAATGTTTACAGAATGCCTGCAGCAAACCTTGAAACTGGACTTCTCCGGCCGTAACAGGAAAAGTCAAAGCCAACATTCTGGGATAGCCGCTTGTTCCTTTTAAACTGACTATCTTAAGAGCAACTTTATGTTCACAGAAAAACTGAGCGAAAGGTTCAGCATTCTCATTCATCCCCTATTTTCCATCTTTTCTGCTGCACACGACCTCTCCCATTGTTAACATCCTGCACCAATGTGGTGCATTTGTTAAAACTAATCAACTCACCTACATTATCACCCAAAATCCACAGTTTACATTAGGGGTCACTCCTGGCATTGTACATTCTTTGGGTTTTGACAGATGTACAGAGCAGGAACCCAACATTATAGTATCATACCAGACAGAGCCCCTGCCTCACAAATCCCCTGTGCTTTGCCTAGCTGTTCCTCCTTCTAACTCCTGGCAGCAACTGATCATTTTCCTGTCTTTATAGGTTCACTTTGGAGAATGGCATGTAGTTAAAATCATAAAGTATAAGTGTATATGTAATTTTGTAAGAAACTGCCAAACTGTCCAAAGTATTTCTGTAAGATTATAATCAATATGTGGCAAACCATTAAACCATGCTCAGTAACACACACACACACACACAAAGACTTTCACTGTTAGGTGTCACTTTATGTTATAACTTAACAAAATATGATATCATTCAGTTGATCAGAAAATAAACCATATTTTCAATGTGAAGTGATGTTGAATTCTATTGAAATGATGAATTTACAATGACAAATTTTTAGACTATGAATAAACCATTGCAACATATTTAATTTAGAAGTGGAAAGATTTGTGTTTCCTATTCTGCAGAATTTCCTAAACCAGATAAATAGGATATTTTTGGCTGTATACTCAAACTAAAAGATCGTTATGGTTATGGATAAAACTGCTGCTGAGCTTGGAAATTCAAATTCCTTTATGCCCCTCTAACTTCTCTTTCTCTCTTTCGTTCTCTTACTTGCCATTTCTACTGAATCTGGCAAAATCACTACAAATACGAGTTTCAACAAAGACAACTGGGACGATCACACTAAAAGGTTATAATATCATTGAGTCTGAATAGCTCTCAAGAGGGCTGTAGAAACCGCAAAACTTTTGCTTTCCTGTGTTTGCTGGAAAACGCTGGTGTGAGAAGAGCAGTGATTCCTCCTCTTAATGCCAGGAGCCAGTCAGCATGGAGGCTGGAGGGCAAGTGGCTTTATCCTGTTCCTGGAATGGCATGTGAACCCAATAGAGAGTGTTCTGTTTCACTCTTGGAAAGGATGCACAACTCTGAATTCCAAATGGAATAAACTCCTTATTCTTAAGGCAGAAATATTCGTTCAAATGACTTCAACATCTCAATGTCTAACTCTCAGTGATTTAAGAGCCCTAAAGAAATATTGAGGTATAATAGAGAATAAGTAGATGCTTTCCAGAGTGCCTCAAAAAAAAAAAAAAATATTGAGTTAATAGAAAAGAAGAGAGGCTCTTAACAACATGCTCAGTTCAAGCCTTTCCAAAGTGTAGATTTAAATTTGCATCTAATCTTCAAATTGGAAAGACTTTGGCTAAGTTTAAGGGTGACCACTAAAACAAAGTGAATTGTTCCACATATGAAAAGATTTTTCAAAATCTTTTCAACTAGATGGTGGAGAAAGAAGGTAAGAAAACAAGGATTTGTCAACAGAAAACAGTTGACTAATACAAAAACAGCACCAAATTTTGAGTTAATGCTTTTGCAATGAAGTAAACACCACCAATCACCCACATCTGCTAAATCAAAACTATCACAGATAAATGCACAGGTTGGTATTTTTTTAAGCGAGGAATTAGAAATTAAGGAAGAGGCTAATATATGCATTTGGTTCAATATTAATTGGAGATAAAGGGACATGCAAGACAAAGTAAAAATATAACAAATCCACAAAGTTGGTCCATCAGCATATAACCACAAGAATTAGCATTTCATCTTTGTTTTCATCTATTTGTAACCCCCAATCTTGGAGACATGATAGAAACCCTGGGTGGAGAAGAAGGGTGTTGAATTGTCAATAGGACAAAGAATAGAAATTATGTGATATTCATCAAGACCATCCATGGTGCTAAGATCTCAATGATGGATCGATGACTTCTAAGCTATGATGGTAAAACAAAGAGTATCGCAGTGTATGCAGGAACTCCTAAGACCACCTAGAGTCTCTCAGGGGAATTCTGTATCAAAGTTGACTTTCACAATGTGATAAATGTCAATAGACACAATTAAAACAGCAGGCAGATCAGCACCTCTGCAAAGGTACCTGAAGTAAAATAAGAGGAGTAAGACAAAGACCAACACAACCACAAAACATGTGGGATATAATCGACTGTGTGTGCGCATGTGCATGCACACACATCCTTTTTTAAAGAGAGCTTGTGATTTCAAGGATGGAAAATCAGTTCCTAACATATAGGGGAGGGGAATGATGAGGAGTTTCTTTCATGTCTTTGGGAAAAAGTTGTAAATATTGGTATATTTCTTCAATTGTGGTGTAACTTGCATGTGATACATAAAATGTACATTTTTTTCACAGATCATATGTGTGCCATTGAGTTGAATCAAACATATACACTCAGGTAATCTACACCCGTTACAAGGCACAGAACATTTCTATTACCCCAGAAAATTCCTTATACTATATCTCTTCTCAGTCAATCTTCACCACACATACTTCTATCCTAAATAATCAGTTTGGTGTGCTGTGGACATGACTTTAGAACAGGGGTGGAGGAAATAACATGAGCAAGAAAGGGTGCTATATCTCAAGAATCATCATAAGTTATAACAAGGAGTGCACAGAGAAGTGTGAGATACAGGTGTAAAAATACATTGGCCACCTACTCCTCAAATTCTTTAATGAAATTGAAGGGGAACCAATACTCCCAAATGTGACATTCTTTGCAATACCCAGTGGGTCAACGTCTGCTCAAGTTGACTTGAAGGGACAGAAAACTGCTAACTCCAAGGAGTGGAAATGTCTTGAAGACAAGATGTTTTGCCAGTTCGAGCAGAGATGGACCTTACATTGAAAACAAGGACACTCCTGAGGGGACAATCAGACAAAGGTTAATTAGTCAGCCAAACTGCCACCATGCCTTGCTTGCCTGACTTGCTACCTACAACAAACATTCTGCACACGGCAAAACTCTATTGCCTTTGTTGTCCCTCAATAAATCTGGGGGTTTGAGTCACTGCATTCCGGTGAAGACAAAGATATCTTGACAAAGATATTCTCTGTCTCTCACATCTTTATTCCTCTCTCTAACAGGGTTTACCAGCCCAAACCTGGCACCAAACTCGTTCCTGGAAGCAAGCCTTAATCTGATACCAAAACCAGAAAATGATCCAACCAAAAAAGAACTACAGGCCAATATTTTTAATGAACATAGATGCAAAAATCCTCAATAAGATTCTGGCTAACAGAATGTAGCAAATTATCAAGAAGATTATACACTACGACCAAATAGGATTCATCCCAGGGATGCAGGGATGGTTCAACATACACAAATCAATAAATGTGATACACCATATTAACAGAGTCAAGGGCAAAAACTATATGATCACCTCAGTAGGTGCAGAAAAAGCATTTGACAAAGTCCAACACCCGTTCATGATAAAAGCCCTACAGAAAATCAGAATAGAAGATCTTTTTCTCAATTTGATGAAAAAGAACCCATCCAGGAAAAGCTAACAGTTAACATTATACTAAATGGTCAAAAACTTAAAGTTTTCACTCTAAAATCAAGAACATGACAAGGATGTCCACTCTCACCACTCCTGTTCAATATAGTTCTGGAAATATTAACCAGAGAAATTAGATAAGAGAAAGAAATAAAAGAAATAAGGATAGGAAAAGAAGAAGTTAAATTATCCTTATTATTTGTGGATGACATGATACTCTACACAGAAGATCCCCCAAACTCTACAAAAGACCACTAGATTTAATAACCAAATACAGTAGCATAGCTGGATAGAAAGTTAACATCCCCCTAAAAAAATCAGTAGCATTCCTGTACACAAATAACAAACTCACTGAGAGAGAAATCAGGGAAACATCTTTCACTATAGCAACAAGAAAAATGAAATAGGAATCAATCAAACAAAGGAAGTAGAAGACCTTTATGTTGAAAACTACAGTACTGTGAAAAAGGAGATTGAAGAGATTATCATAAAATTGAAAGATATCACTCATTCTTAGATAAGCAGAACAAATATAGTGAAACTGGCCATACTTCCAAAACTGTTATACTGATTTAATGCAATCTCAATCAAAATATCAATACCATACCTCGCAGAACTAGAGAAAACAATCCTAAAATTCATTTGGAACCAGAAGAGAAATAGAATAGCAAAAGCTATTTGGGGCAACAAGAGCAAGGCAGGGGGCATCGCAATCCTCAATGTGAAATAATACTACAACACTAGCATGATAAAAACAGCATGATACAGGGTGGGAGGGCAGGCCCAAGGATCAGTGAAACAGAACAGAAGATGCACAAACAACTCCAAACACACTCATCCCTCAGCCACCTTATCTTTGAGATAAGATAAGGGGTCAAACACCTTCACTAGAAGAAAGATACCGTCTTTAATAAATGGTGCTGGAAAAACTGGGTTTCCACATACTGAAAACTAAAACTAGACCCATGTCTCCCACGATGCACTAAACTAAAATTTAAATGGATCAAAGATCTATTAAAATAACAACACTTAATCTGTTGAAAGATAGAATAGGTAAAACTCTGAAGACATAGGTGTAGTCAGAGATTTTATGAACAAAACCCCAATCACACAGGAAATATTACAAAGAATCAACAACTGGGATCTCATCATACTAAAAAGCTTTTGCATGCAAAAGAAACTACCAACAGAGTGAAGAGAAAACCCACAGAATGGGAAAAATTTTACCAGCTATTCCTCAGACAGAGGACTAATATCTAGAATATATATCCCCCCCCAATCAGACACTCCAAGAAGCAGAAAGAGCAAATAAATATATGAAAAAGATGTTCAACATCACTGGTCATTTGAGAAATGCAAATTAAAACAACACTGAGATTCCACCTCAGCCCAGAAGGAATTCTACCTCACCTCATTAGAAAATCAATCAATAACAAATGCTGGCAAGACTACACAAGAAAAGAAACTCTTTTCCACTATTGTTGGGAATACAAATTTGTACAACCAATATGGAAATCAATATGGGGATTCTTCAAAAAACTGAAACTAGAGATTCCATTTGACCCAGCTATTCCTCTTCCTGGTATCGTTTTGAAAGAGTTAAAACCATCATAACTACAGTGACGTGCACATCCATGTTTATAGCAGCGCAATTTGTAATAGCTTAATCTTGGAAACAACATAAATGTCCATCAGCATATGAATGGATAAATAAAATGTGGTTTTTATATACAATGGAGTACTACTCTGCCAGAAAGAAGAGTAAACTTGAGACATTTTTGGGTAAATGGATGTACCTTGTGACCATACTTCTAAGTGAAATATATTGGGCACATATATTTAAAAATTGCATTGTTTCTCTTGTGTGAGAAACCAAAAGCATAAATAAGGAAGTAGGAAGAAAGTGTTCAAATGGGAAGGGGAATAAGGGAGGGAGCATAGGGAAGGGAAAAGAAAAAAAAAGACAATAGAAGGAAAAAATGGAATCAAAGCTTTTGTAAATAAGGAGGGGAAGAAGGATTGGAGGAAGGGGAGGGGTATGGGGAAGAAAAAAGAATCAAGATATATTATGTACAAGTTCAAATTTTCTATGACGAATGTGATCATTATGTATATCAAAACTGTAACCGTAAAATTAATTTTTAAAAAAGTAAGTTGGGCAGATAGGTGGATGAAGAAAATATGGGATCTACACTCCACGGAGGACCACTCTGTTGTGAAGAAAGATAAACTTGAGCCATTTGTAGGAAAATGGATACAGCTTAAGACTGTGTTAAGTGAAATACATCAGGCACACAGGCTTAAGTATCACAGTCTTTCTTTTGCCTGAGGAACCCAGAGTAAAAATAAAGAACAAAATAAAAGACAAATACTAGAAAATAGGTAGCTAGATCATTCTTAAAGGGGAAGAGGATCAAGAGATTGAAGGAAGGAGGGAAGAGAAAGAGGGTTGAAAAAAAGGAATTGCAATATATTATGTAACGTATCAATTCCACACAAAGGAATGTAAACATTAAGTACTGTGAATGCATACAAAAAACCAAACCAGAAAAGGAGATCAAAGGATGAATGGAGGGGGAAGGAAAGGATGAGAAAGGGAATTAAAAAAATGAATTACATGAAGATATGTACATGTAACAGGTTGGCACAGGAATGTAAACATTAATACTACACATATGTATTCATAAATCAAAACAATAGTAATAAATAAGTTGGGGTGCTCATACAGAGCATCCTAAATTCAACTTTGAATGGATGTTTGTATTTCCTACAGAAAAAATCATAAACCATTTAAAAGTAAAATGTAATTTTATAAAAATATCCTTGTCACATGGGAAGTTATAGTCATTGATGAGGACACAATTGCATATTTCCACACTTTATAAATAAACCTCTATCAATTTTGAAATAGTATAAAATTCCCATTACTCAAACTTGGTAGACTTCTAATGAGCCAAATGTATTTTAGTGCAGCTTTGATTTAAACATACTTTCTTTTCCTTATCACTTTTTATTTCTTTTCCATCGATGTGCATTCACAAGATATATATGTATTCATATATTTGTATTATAGGTTGAATTCAGCTGCTGTTACCAATAAAGCACACATGTAGTAAGAATGTTCCAAGTTTGGTTTAATTTCTGGGTGAGTCCTTTGCCCTCCTTCTTTCTTCCTGCCTAACATATAGACATGCTTTGGAGTTTGAGTAACAAAGAAATGTAAGAGGAGAATTAAAATTTGGGGTCTTTGTAAATTTCTTGAGAAGCTATTTCCACCCTGGGCTGTGCTCCCAGACTTGCAGTGTGAAACAAGCTGCCTTTTATCTCGTGGTATTGTTTAAGATTTTCTATGGTTGACAGTGGAATGACCTTCTAAGTAATATACTGTGCAAATAATGCTTCATCCTGCTAAATTTTTATCCCAGAAAGCCGGGGCAGAGAGCTAAGATAAAAATGTAGCGATTCAATTGGTGACATCACTGGGAATCAAAGATTCCTTCTTCCTGCCGGCCGGACATTGCATAAATCAAGTATGTCATATAATTTTTCAGTTTTCTCACTGGTATGTAGCAGTCCTCTCTCTCAGAGCTCTTAAGTACCTTCTGCTTCTGTTGGTCATACGCACACAATGCAGAATCAAAGAACATCCCTCATATCATGCAGAATGGCACGCAAAAGCACCATTTCCTGAAAGCCTCAGATTTATTGCCCTGAAATCCTCAGACATCTCAAGTCTCTTTCTACAGGCCACTTTGCCCAGCCATTCAGGCCACTCTCTGCTAGACTAGAGGCAGTAATTGCGGCCTTACTTTTTAGAATTTAGGGCTTCATCCTAAACCAACCCAAAAGACCCCCAAACCACTTCAAAAGAACTTACAATTCAAATCTCTGCTCTCTAAGCAATGAAGAATCTAGGTATGCCCAAGCTCACACCCCTGCATGCAGAGTCACGCTAATCTGCATATACATAGTTTCAAGGATAATCTATTTGATTTTCTTGGCCATTCCATGTCATTTAATTTGTAAATTTCTACAACTTTTTCTCCAGGTAGTTCATAGCATTCTATGACCCTACTTCTTAATCATGTTTATCTATTTTCTTAAGTGAAATAAACCAGGTACTTTAAGTTAAACATTGCATGGTTTCTCTAATATGAGAGACCTAAAAGATAAATAATTTATTTTTTTAATTTTATTTCCAAGAACATGTATCGGTACATTATATACATAAGTGATCACATTCATCCTAGTTAATTCGTACCTGTACATGATACATCTTGGTCCCCCCACTTCTTCCCCACCCCTCCCTTTCCCTCCCCCTCCCTTCCCTATTTACAGTAGCTTTATTTACATTTTCCACCTTTTTTTCCTTTCTTTCCTTTTTCCTTTCCTTCTTTTCCCCCTCCTGGCTTTCTAATTCTAATTCCTTTTAGTGTTATCTTTCTTTTACTTAGTATCTATTATACTTTTTTGTCCTTATGTATGCTTACGGTTTCTCATACCAGAGAAACAATTCGATAATGTATAAATAATTTAAAGACCAAAATAAAAGAGTGATGCTAGAAAACAGTTAGATAGGAAGGGGAAATAAAAATGATCAAAATAGGCTATACATATGTACTGATTCCCCAAGATGCACATAGTTATTATATATCATAATCATATATTGTTAAAAAAAAGAAGCATTTTAGCTATTTTCTAGCAGAAGCAAACTTTATAATCACTTTATCACATACAAAACATGAAATTTTATTTAAACGAAGCTTTATGTAATTTAAATCTATCAAACAATAGAAATCGTAGTTATTGTCATAATATTTAATTTGGCCTTCCAGAAACTGGCATATTTCTGTTTATAATATCGAGCATAATTTCTGAAGATTTTTTAAAAAACTAAAGTACTTTAAAGTAATTGCCGTTTCACATGCCATCACAAGAAATCACTCAGAAAGATTCATGTTCACTTACCCTCTTCCCCCCAACGGTAATATTTTGCAAAATTATAACATGCGATCACAGTAGGATATTGAAGTGGATACAACCAAAATACAGAGCAGTATCATCCCCAAAGCATCTCTGGAGATTTAGCTGGTTTATTGTTTGTATGAATAGTTTCTTTTATTTATTGCTCAGAAGTTTTCTAGGGCATAAGTGTGCCTGTGTTTGACCATTTTCCCATTGAAAGACATCATGATTGTTACTGCTTTGACAGTATGAAAGAACTGCCATCCACATCTGTATTAGTCGCCTCGGGCTTCCCTGTGGAATTTCAGAGTGGGAGGCTCAGAAGCTGCAATTCCTTTGTTGAATATGTGGTTTGAAAGTATTTTCCCCCAGTCTCTTGAGAGTGAGACTGAGATGTCAGCGTGGTTAGGGTCGTGTAGGGCTCTCCTCTAGGCTTGCAGACGGCTGCCTTCTTACCACACCTCCCCTGAGGGGCGAAAGAGTCAGATGTGCGCCTCTTATTACGGGACTACAGTCCTACAGAATTAGGACCACTTTAGGATCTTACTCTATGTTCTGTTGTTATAACACAATAATAAAAATTATAAAGAAATACAGTTTGTTTTGACTTACGGTTCTGAAAGTCCAACAGCCTGGCACTGGCATCTCTTCGGCTTCTCTGGAGAACCTCCTGGCAGCAGTGGAGCAGATCTGCACAGAAGAGACAGACATGTGGCATGGCCTTGCTACCTGACACCTTCCACAGTGAGGAGGCTTCCCTCTTGGAGCTACATCCATCTCTCTTAGCCACATAACCACTTCTTGGAGGCCCCCGACACTGCCCATCACTGTTACACTGATCAAATTTCCACATGCGTTTCATTAACCCTAACCGTAGCCTGATATGTCTAAGTTCAATTACCTCCAAAGACCATATTTCTACACACAGTCACTTTGGGAGCTCAAATGTCAGCAAAGAGATTTAGGAGTGACACAGTTCGAGCCGTATCACTGGTGTGCAGAACTTCTTATTTCTCTAGGACAGCTAACCAGGAATGCAGTTTGTAGGTCAACATGATCCTCGTATGTTTAGTTTTATTAAGAAACTGCCAAACTGTTGAGTACCTATGACTTTTTTCTCCCCACAGCAACACATGAGTAATCTAGTTGCTCTGCGTCCTTGCTCGTATTTGATGTTATCACTACTTTTAAGCCATTTTGATAGACCCCACACTACATTGCATTTTAATTTGCATTTCCTTAATGGCTAATGAAGTTCCCTGTCTTTTCATGCATTCCTGCCACGTGTATCTTGTCTTCAGTAAATCTCTTCTGGTCTGTTGCCCATTTCCTAACCCGGTTGTTTGAATTTCACTGTTGTGTTTTAAAAGTTCTCTTACATCCCATTCCTTTGTTGGATATGTGGTTTGAAAGTATTTCTCTCCCGGCCTCTCACCTGTCTTTTTGTAAAAAATAGAATCTTTCACAGAGCAAAAGTTCTTATTTTTGATGAGATCCAGTTTTGTTTTAATTTTTCTTTTCTGCATGGTAAAGGGCTGGAAATGATATATACAATACTAATCTAAAGAAAGCTACTTGGTTGTATCAATCTCACAAAAAGCAGGCTCAGAACTAGGAAAATGATCAGGAAAAGGGTATTGAATAAGTGACAAAGGAGGTAGTTCCCCAAGATGCAAAAATCTGTGGTATGTATGCACTCAGTAACGCAGCATCAAAACACATGAGGTAAAAACTGGTAACACTGCAAGGATAAAAGGGGAAATCCACTACAATAAACTTCAACTTTCCTCTGTGTTTAACATATCTAGCAGGTGGAAAATGAGTAAAGTTCATCACCAGTGAATTTGATCGATTCAATATTTACAAAACACTCCAAAATTTGTGGGAGGTAGCAAAAACAGCACTTAGAAATTCATGTATTGATTGAATGGATTACAAAAAAGAAACCTCAGAAATTAATAAGAATCCATCTTAGGAATCTAAGAAAAAAAGAGCATGTAAGCATAATTAACCAATAATAATTATAGAAGTAGTCAAATAATAATTATAGCAATATTCAAAAAAGTTAAAAATGTGAAATCACTACCAAAAACCAATGAAACAAGTAGCTGGTTGTTTTAATTTTTTAAGTTCAATTAAACTGACAAAAATTTTCACCATGCAATGAAAGAAAAAATGAGAGAAGAAATAAATTATTAATATTAATAAAGAATGGTCACAAATCATCCTATAGACATTAAAAACATTATAAAGGCATATTATGAACAAGTCTACATCAATTAATTTCGTAATTTAGATAAAATAGACCAATTCTTTTGAAAAAACAAACTACCAAAATTATATAGGGGAAATCAATAATCTGAGTAGGCCAATATCTATTAAAGAAATTGAATCAATAACTAATAAGCTTCCAAGAATGAAAAATAGATGCAGATGATTTCACTCATTGCTTCTTTAATATACATTAACTTTACTCATGCACGTTACTTACACAGAGCATTAGGTCACATTGCGATGTTTTTGCATATGCATGTTTTGATCATATCCAGCCTCCCCTACTGTCCCTTTCCCATCCCTTCCCCCTCCTGTTAATCTCTTTTCTCTTCTGTACTTCCTTCTGCTTTCATGTCATGTTTTTCCACCCTAGATTTCACATGTAAGAGAAACCATACAGTATTTTTCTCTCTAAGTCTGGTTCATTTTACTTAACAGTGACCTACACAGTTCCTTCATCTTCTTGCAAATGACAAGATTTCCTTCTTCTCGAAGTCTGAATCATGCTTCACTGTGCATCTATACATTGTCTTTACCCATTCATCTGTTGGTGGGCACCTGGGTGGATTTAAAACTTGGCTATTGTGAATTTTGCTGTGATAAACATGGGTATGCATGTTTCTACACTGACTCTAATTCCAAGGAATGGTGTATTTTAACCCTACAGTAGTCTTATTTTTAATTTTTTGAGGAACATCTATACTAAATTGTATTGTGGTTGTACTAATTTACACTCAATGGATTATATATGCTAATTTAAAGGAGAAATTGTATCAATTTTATATGCTGTCTTTGAAATTCTCTGTCAAAAATACAAAACATTGGGGAAAACACCCTCCTGGAATTAGTAA